>CAIGRF010385692.1:35100-50284 GCA_903798235.1 Fraxinus ornus | reverse complement strand
GAGAAATTCAAAAACTAAAATAGTTAAAGTTCTAAGAATATGAAACCTCGAAGTCGAAGCTCACACCGTGACCGTGCTGATTTAGCTGAATAACTTCGGCGGTGGTCGAAGTCTGGCTCCAGCCCTCGTCGCGGCCACTTGAAGTGGGAAGGGTTTGGGTATTTCAGAATTGGGAAAAATTTGAAAACGTGAGAGTTGAGACGGTTTAGGTATTTGGAAATTATTGGGTTTCAATTGGGCTACTCAACAGTGGGCTAAATTAGGAAAATTCTACTGGGCTTGAATAGTGGGCTAAAACCAATTTACCTCTAATGCATCTGGGCTTGGACTACACTGGGCTATAGCCCAGTATAGCCCAGCACTGTATCCGCCCATGCTCCTCCCAACTCTTCAAATTCTTATTAACTATAGTGCATAACAATTGTATTATAGTCATATTAACTATCTCAATTTATCAATTCATTTGTAGGAGACAAGTAGTAGAAAACAATAGCTTGGTTCCTAACTTATTCCACAAAATCCTCAAAAAGTACCTAAAGAATTTAACGTCCCTATCCGATATAATGCTTCTAGAAATCCCATGTAAGTGCACTACTTCCTTAATATTAAGTCCGCAATATTGGTGGCATCATCAGTTTCATGACATAGAAGAAAATGTGTCATCTTACTAAATCTATCTACCACCACAAATATAGAATCTTTTCCTTTCTTAGTCCTAGGTAAACGCAACACAAAATCCATAGACACATCAACCCAAGGTTCACTGAGAACAGGTAATGGTATTTATAAACCTTGAGGAAAATCTTTAGATTTAGCCTTTTTACAAGTGATGCATCTACTATAAACCCGATCAACATCAACTTTCATTTTAGGTCAATAAAAATGTTCACCTAACATCTCTAAGGTCTTCTTAACCTAAAATGACCTATTAGACATCCACTATGTGCTTCACATCTAATAATTCTCTCGTTAAACATTTAGGAACACACAACTTATTTTCCCAAAATAAATACCATCATGTCTAAAGAATCTATCCATAACACCCTTATCACATAATTCGTATATATTAGAAAAACCTGGATAATTAGCATACACGTCCTTATCATATTCAAATCCTAGCAATTTAGCGTCTAAAGAAGTTAGAAGTACATACCTATTTGACAAAGCATCATCTACTACATTTTATTTACCTTATTTGTACCGAATAACATATAAAAATATCTCGATGAACTCCATCCACCTTGCATGTCTTTTGTTTAGCTTACCTAGACCCTTTAAATGTTTCAAGAACTCATGATCAATGTGAATCATGAATCTCTTTGGCCTTGGGTAGTGCTGTCATGTTTTCAAAGTTCGAACAAGTGTATACAACTCCTTGTCATATGTAGGATAGTTAAGAGTTGCTCCACTTAATTTTTCACTAAAGTAAGTAATTGCAATTCGTTCCTACATTAAGACAGCTCCAATACCTATTCCTAAGGCATCACATTCAATCTCAAATGTATTGTTATAGGTAGTAAAAAAATCGGTGCGGTGAACAAACTATCGTTAATAGTATTAAAAGCATATTCTTGTTCAACGCTTCAATGAAATCCTACACTTTCGTGAGTGGTGTGGTAAGTGTGCTGAAAATTTTAACAAAACGCCTATAAAAACTAGCCGACATATGGAAGCTTCTTACTCAATTATGCTTTTGGGTGTTGACTACTCTTTATTGGCTTTGATTTTCTCTTCATCCACTTCAATACCCTTTGCACTAACGATATAATTAAGAAAAACAATTTTTTCATACAAAATATGCACTTTTTAAAGTTAGAATAAAGTTGTTTTTACCTTAAGACAACAAGTACACATCTTAAATGCCCTATATGTTTGGTTAGATCCTTAATATATATACCAATTTATCATCAAAGTAAACTACTGCGAATTTACCTATGAATGCATGTAAAACATGATTCATTAATTTCATAAAGGTGTTAGGTACATTAGTACGTCCAAATGACATGACTAACTACTTATACAACACATATCTAGTTTTAAAATGGGGTTTCCATTCATCTCCTTCCCTCATCCTAATTTGATGATAACCACTTTTAAGATCGATTTTACTAAATATGAATGATCTATATAATTCATCTAATATATCATCTAACCTAGGAATAGAATATCAATACTTTACCATTTATATTATTGATGGCACTGTAGTCAACACACATCCTCCAAATTTCATCTTTCTTTAGCACAAGTAGCATTGTCACGTCACATGGACTCATACTCTCCCTTGTTCATCAATTTTTCATTTGCCTTTGAAGTTCCTTAGTCTAATCGGGATTACTCCGATAAGCCAATCTGTTTCGAATGACAGTCCTAGGTTCGAAATCAATTTGATGTTTCCTCGAAAGGATGGTAGCCCACTAGACATGTCCTCCAGGAACACATCTTCAAATTCCTGTAACAACGAAGTAGCCAAATTAGGGATGGGTGTATTAGCTTTCTCAAGATTCAGGAATGACTCTTTATAAATTAAAAAAGATCATTGGTTGGTTCTCAATTGTTGCCCTCTTCAACTCACTCATTTTTGCAAAGAAATTCACTTTCAACTTTTCTTTCCTCTTACAAGACTTTTTATCTCTACTCTATTGTGGCTCCACTCTTTTTTCTCACTTTTAGCCATCTCACTATTTTCTCTCTTGGTCTCTTATTGTAAAAGATCAATATCACTCCATTTTTACCTCAATCTTTTCCTTCCTCACTTTTCAATTTGATTTAAATTTCATACACTTATTGTGGTGTCAATGACGCAATAGTAATAGATATCCTATCCTTAGTAAAGTTGTACCCATTTTTGTACCCATCAAGAATCACCTTCCTATCATATTGACATGACCTTCCCAACAAGATATGTCCGGCATGCATTTGAACTACATCACACATCATTTGATCATGATACTTTCCAATTGAGAAACTCACCATTCAACCCCTCCACATTCATTCAACCATTGCAATTTGCAAAGCTTAGGATGATTTAGCATAGTTAATCCTAATTTTTCAACAAGTGTAATGCTAGTCACATTAGTACAACTACCCCCCATCAATAATCATACCACATACCTTATTGTTGACGTTGCATCTCATGTGAAATATGTTCCACTTTGATTTGAGCACTAAGAGCTCACCTTGTAACTAGCAGCTCCCCTATTGCATACTCCACATTCTCACCATCGCTAGCATCCTCCAATTTCGGCATGTCATCATATTCACCCTCACTATCACTCACCATTTCTCCATTATCGCATAAGATCATCACTCTTTTGTTTGGACATTGAGAAGCAATGTGTCCCGAATCTAAGCACCTAAAGCACTTGATATCCTGATTCTAAGGTGGTTGGGATTCTGCCTTGGGTGTAGTTTTGCTAGCAACTTCCTCTCTACCAATTGATAGCTCAGTTTTACCTTTTGGAACAGTCACATCGCCTTTATTGTTATCTCACTTCTATTTTCAAGAAGAGTTAGAGCCCGAAGAACCCGATGAATATCTAGTTGTCCTCTTCCTCTTTAATTGCTTTTCTACCTTCATAGCTACATGGGCACGTCTTCTAACTCTATATAATGTTACAACTCTACCACATGAGTTATCTTCATATTCAAACCATTCAAAACTCGGGCCTTGTGGCCTCCCTATCCTTCTCCCAATTCGCTCTAATCATAGCAATCTCTATCTCCTTGTGATAATCCTCCACACTCCGAGAATTTTGGTAGAGGCTTTGCAATTTTCGATGAAGCTCCCTATAATAATAATTAGGCACAAACCTTTTTCGCTTGATAGCCTTCAATTCTTTCCATGTATTAATAGGCCTCTCACGATTTTTTCTCCTAGATGTCACTGCCTGATCCCACCAAATGATAGCATAATCGATAAATTCAAGTACCGAAATCTTTACCTTTCTTTCCTCCAAGTAGTTTTGGCAATCAAATATCAACTCTACTTTCTTTTTCCACTCCAAGTATGCCTCCAAAATCACTCATTTCTTTGAATAAAGGAATTGTCATTTTGATATTGTCCATACTTGTGTCAACACCATCTCCAACGAGATCTCTACCCCTCCTTTCATTCATAACTCCAATATACCTCATTCTTCCTAATTCGACATCCACTAATGCATCATCATTAATGTCACTATCCACTTCACATTTACCAGCAAAATTCGCTCTATGATCCCGTTACCTTGCCTCCTTGTATTAGGAACTTCTCTAGGTTGTTCTCTATGCAAATTAGAAAGCAATGTGTCTTGTCTCTCCATCCACACCTCTTGCATGTCCATTCTATCTCCCATATCACCAAACAACCTTTCAAATCATCGTATCACCTCGTCCGTCATGATGACTTTACTATTCTTTCCACTTGTAGTAGAATCGTATCTTTCAGACATCCTAAATCTAGTTTAATATTTGCCTCACGTGTGTACACTCGTGTATCACTCAATTTGACTTTTCGCTCTATTAGTCTCACAACTCTGCTTTTATTCCACTCAACGCTTTCTTACAAGTGCTTCAAAGAATTAATTCGATCTCAAATCAAAATTTAATCCTTATGGAGTTAAAACAAATACTTGAGTAAGAAAAGTGATCTAGAATGATTCAAGAAGGTAGAAATTTGAACTATGAATGAAACGCTATGGATAAATTCAAGAAAGTATTTCTTGAATTTGAATTGGACACTTCTGAATTTGAAACTTTTTCTGACTTAAAAACAATGAGATTGTATATTGTTGGCAATTTTTCCAATTTTCATTTTTTGCTCAGAAATTCAACTAGATACCAGTAAAAGAAATAAAAACTTATTTGAATGCTAGATTAGCCCACAAACAAGTTTTGGATTTTGGATTTTTTTATTTTTTGATATTTTATGGATTGAAGATAAAATGAATGTCACGAAGAACACAAAGAATGAAAAAAAAAATATGTAAACAAAAAGGGAAAAAAAACAAAGGATATAACCTTGATTTTTGAAGCTTTATGCTGATATCAATTGATGCGAACCCACGTAGCAATAGTAGCTACGAAATCCACGACAAATTAGAAAAAATCCAAGAAAGTAAATAATCAACATTTGATAAGTTCAACCCAATAAATTAATGAACCAAAGAACCAAAACAATCGCTAACAATATCTTGATCCCGTGATCAAAAACTTACGAACCTTACCTATATTGTAGAACGCCACAAGAATTTAATTTTTGATAAGTTCAAAATTAATTCAATGAAGAATGAGAAGACGACAATATGCCTCGCAATATTATCTCTCAAATTGTGTATTTTTACAATGAATGGAATGAATCCTATTTATAAGGAACTCATAAAACCTACTTAAGAATGGAATTAATATTCAAAATATCAAGAAAAAAATTACCAAACTAGAGTTTTAAAAAAATGAGATTCTTTTCAAAATTTGAAAAATTCGGTATCGACATGCGGCCATATAGTATATGGGCATGCGGTCACATAGTTCACCCAAAAAGACCACTCTAATTCTTGGTATAAAGGCATGTGACCGTATGCCTAGGGAGTTGCATAGTTACTTTTTCCAGCTTTCTCGTCTCCTTCTTGAACCAAGTTGATTCATCTTGTTTCTTCTTCCAAACCCCATAAGAAACTTGTTCCTTTACTTGTTGTGATCAATGTTTTTTCCACCGTAGTTTGAACAAACAATCACATAACCTCCTTGACCTTTTTTGTTCGTGACCTCTTCATTGGTCATTTTTCAACAACCAGTGGATCTTTGCCCGGACTTGCACTTGTATTCTGGATCACATTACAATAATTCATCTTATTGGATCTGAGGCTCATGATGTCCTTCTTGTTGATGGTGGTTATGTAAGGGGCAGATCGACGTCTAACTTCAGTAATCAAATTTGTAACTATTGCGAGGAGAAGGGACACATAAAAAAGGGATTGCTATAAATTGTAGAATAAAGAAAAATTGCATGTACATTAGAAGGGAATGCAACTAGAAACTTCCGGTGAATTCAATATTGTAAAAAGTTGCTACAGTGATGGAGAACTGTTTGTTATTTGTGACGTGACTCCAAACCTAACGATGATTGGATTATTGTTGCAGTTTGCACTTTTCATATGTGCCCCGATTGGGATTTGTTTTCAAAATATGAAGCAGTTTCAAAAGGTATTATGGTAATGGGTAACAATGCACCTTGTAAGATAGCTGGTATGAAATGATCAAAATTAAGATATTTGATGGGATGATCAAAACACACTGATGAGGTGAGACAAGTCCCAAATTTGAAGAGAAATCTTATATCTTTGAGTATTTTTAATTCAAAAGGGTACAAGTACACTGGTGAAGAGGAGTCCTGAAGGTTAATAAAGGAGCCCATGTTGTGTTGTAGGGATAGAGAATTTTCAACTGTATGTCTTGTAGGGTTCATAGAATCCTTGGGTAACAATCAACAGAAAATAGATGCATTGGCGAATATTCAGTTTGGTAAAGTACAGTTGGGATTTGGTTTATGGTCTATGTTGAAAAATATATTTTAGTCAAGTTTAGAAGTTATAGGTAATGCTGCTTTACAGCCATCACCACCAGCAGTGTCACATCATTCAATTACTAGAGACAGTCCTAGGAGAGATATTATATGTCCACAAAGGTACATGAAAGCTGATTTTGTTGCTTATTCTTTAAATGTGGTTGAAGGTGTTAAGTCTATCGAAAAACTTTTTATTAAAACGTTTGTAGTGTTGATTCTGTTAAGAGTGTGTTTTTGCTCTATTTGGTGATTGTTGAGTTTTTTTTTGTGATTTTGTTGCTCGTGAAAATAATTCGAGCTACTTTGGTACACAAGGTAATTCTGTTGAGCAATGCTTGGATTCAGTTGACATTCAGTTATTGAGTTTATCCTAGTTGGATTTTGTGGGAGAGGTGGAGAATTCGCTTGATATTCATGTTGAAGAGTTCAGTTTTATTCAGTTTTGTTGCTTGTTTCCCATTGGGTGGCGATTGAGCTGCAATGAAATCCAACCCATGATCCGTTTCGCGTTTTGACACGTTTTTAATGCTCTTTCCATCTTAGGACTATTATTAGGGTTTTTAGTATCCTATATATAGCTGGCTCTTTTTTACCAATTAAATAAGTTAGACAATATCGTAAACACAATATCTTTATATTCTTTCTCCATTTTATAGTGAATTCTCATTTTCTCGCCAAATTTCTTAAGTTCATTTTGTGTTGTAATCTTTACTTCATATTGTATCGTATAATCTAGTACTTATTTCCTAGCAAGTGGTATTGTTCCATACATAATTCTTGCTAGTTTGCTAACAGATGTGATATTTATGCTGCAGACACCAAAATGTCAAGTCATGAATCTATCTACCAAGAAGCATTTCATGCCCTCTCACCTACAAATTGATTGATTGATGCTTAGGAAAAGATACTTCAACCAGCAGATGAGGCTACGTGCCTCTTCATTTAATGGTCCATAATCCACTTTTTTCCCTATACATGCCCACACTTAGTGCCACAAATATGGTAATGCAATTCTACACTTTGAGCATTATATGAATGTTCATACATGAATTTGGGGGACTACTGTTATGCTTCAGTACAAGAGGCTCTATGACACTACCAGCCCCATACACGTGGCAGCTGATGTAGGATTGGGCACCACACACTTCACATCGTCTCGTTAGGACATGCAGAGGTATCGAGTCATGGAACCACCTCCAAGGCTGAGGTGTTGAAGCTCCATAAAGGTAGACCTCCATCAAATAGACAAGGCGACGCGTCTATTGGAGATAGGAAAAGAGTATAGGCCCTCTTCTATGATCTTAGAGCCACCTTACCTTACTTCTTCTATGAGATCTTTTATATAAAGATCTTTTCAAGATAAAATCTCCATATGATTGACTGATGTGACATTTATACAGCAGAAACAAAAATGTCAATTCGTGAATCTACATGTCGAAAGCATTAAATGCATGCCCACCTACAGATTGATTGATTGATGCCTAGGAAGAGATACTTCGACCAGCAAATGAGGCCACACGCCTCTTCATCTAACGGTCCATAATCCACTTCTTTCCCTATATACTCACATTGAGTACCACAAATATGGTCATGCAATTCTACATTTTGAGCATTATATGAATATCATCCATGAGTTGGGAGACTGCTATTACACCTCAATACAAGAGCCTCCATGATATTGCCAGCCATACACGTAGTGTCAACGTAGGATCGAGCCCCCACACACTTCACATCATCATGTCGGTCATGTCGAGGTGATGCGGTGTAAAGTCACGAATCCACTTCCAAGACCGAGGTGTCGAAGCTCCATGAAGTCAGACCTCCATCGAATGGATGAGGTGACATTTCTGTTGCAGAGAGGAAAATATTATAAGGCCCCTTTTACGATTGGAGAGCTAGCCCAACATTAAATGAATGCCTACCTACAAATTGATTGATTGATGCCTAGGAAGAGATACACTGGCTAGCAAATGAGGCCACATGCTTCTTCATATAACGATCCATAACCCACTTTTTTCCCTATATATACTCACACTTGGAGCCACAAATAGGGTAACACAATTCTACACTTTGAATTCACACATTCTTATACACATGCTTAGCTCCCTCCGTGATAAGTGTAACTTCTATACTAAGTGGATATTTGGAAGTTCTTGTAGGGAATAATTATTTAATCTTTGAATTAATCTATTTGTACAATTGTGGTTGACAATGATGGATGACAACATTGATGTTGTCAAAATCTAGACTGTTAATTTTAAAAATAGTTTTTGAAATAGATGAATGTGATATTATCAAGTATGATTGTCAACAAAAAGTGTAAAAAAAGATTGTATAAGTAGCATGATTGTTAATCTTTTTTATTGGATGACTTTTGAAAAAAAAAGAATAAAAATCGAACTAAAAGGATGTGATTTGTGCATAAATTAGAGAGGATGAACATGTCCTGAATTAGATGATGAAGGGCTTCAATTGCATTTAGGAGGGACTTGAGTTGAAAAGAAAGATAAAATCAAGGATCAAAATGCATATGTACAAAAAATTTAACCTGGTATCGTAAGGGCATCAAGATTAAAAGCAATGAGTGTTTTATTGTGCCATGCAATCACGTAGTACAATTTCGGCTAGAAGATTTTTTTTTTCATTTTCTAATTCAACCACTTTTAGGAAGGAAATTTGCCACACTATTATAATCTAACTTGTGAGGAAATTTTTGACATTCTTGATATCATAATATGGAGAAGAAAGCTGAGAAGAAGGCTATGAAGATTTACATGCTACAAATATCAAAAGCTTGAAAAATTTATAGTTCGGAATTAAATAAAATAGAGTGAAGTCAAACGTCGTTATAGTTTCTACACCAGCTTTTACTTGATTTTTCTTGACTCGTTGAATCCAGTAAAGAATAGTTGCCCTCCTTCCATCATCGTGTTTTGTAGTCAAAATAGTAAGTGGGTAAGAATTTCAATTGGGAGACTCCCATTCCATGCACCATAAAAGGATTTCCTACGAGATAGGGACGACTCCTATTTGTCATTTAACCTTATTTATTTTTATTTATGAATAAGATGCACTCTTTAAAAAAAAAAAAAAAAATAGGGGAGGACTATGATATCCCCGTTTTTGATTCGAGACTGATTTCATGACACCGTCCCTCTCCCATCCCTAGTTAAGTCGAGATTCCCCTTCCAATTGCCATCCCTATAAGAATCGCACATATATAATTTCTTTGGATAATTTTTTGCTAGCATTCTGTTAAAATTGAACTTATTAAACAAAACGAATGATGATTATTATTATAGTAAATAGTTCAATGTTGTAGCTTGTCAGATGCATATATGACATAAAATATTGGACAATGACACAATTGATTAATTTCTTATTCATTTCTTGTATTGTTTAGTGTACTGCAATTCATCTTTAATGCATTAATAATATTATCTGACATCGACATTAGTGGTATATGAGTATCAATTTAGGCGACTACACTTTACAGGTTCAATTAAATGAATCACGTTGCTTTACATTTAAACGAATTTATTATTTAATATCATGTAATTGTCATCTAAATTTATATAAATTGCACCCTTAACCTATTTCTTCAATTGCAAGTTGGTCTTTAACATCTAAAAGGAGTAAATAAGCCCCAACTTCTATAATAGTTATATAAGAGATTGTTCAGATTTTTATTAAATTGTGACTCTGGAACTTGGAAAATCAAAGCAAAATTTGTGTAACTAAGTCTATGTTTGGTATAAATTAAAAATTGATAAAATTTTAATTAAAATCAATAATTAATGTTAATTACACATTTCATGGAACAACTTTTCAATCACATATTTCATCAAATTTCATCGAAATCTATTAAAAATCTAATTTTAATACTCTATTCGTCCCATTTATACAGACTGACTTTCTTTATTTTCTTATCTCCATTATATAGTCATGTTTCTTTATTGAGAATATTTTCTTTTTATTTGTTTACTACTATACCTTTGTTTACTTTACCTAATTATAACCAATATGAGAATTGAAAATTAAATCATTCAATTTCTTTACTACTTCCAACAATATTTTACTACAGTTGTTAATGATTAAATAAGAGTAAATTATGAAAGTTTTTGGCAAAAAATATTTTTCCAATAACATTAAATAAGATTTTTTAATTCGTGTGAAAAATAAAATTAGCTTATATAAATGGGATGAATGGAGTATATACCAAACATGGGCTAATTATGCAATCATAATGAAAGGACATGTACTAAGAACACTTCTTTTAAAGGATGAGAACTAACTTGTTAGTAAATTAATAGATTTGGGACCAAAAATGAAATTCTTCAACATCCTAAATAGACCTATCTGGTTAATTTCACGAACCAGTAAGATACGGCCACGTAGGCCTGTACAAGCAGAAATTTTCATCACTATTACGACCTGGAATTGCCACCGTGGGATCTGGCACCGACTATACATCAAATCATTACTAGACACGTGTTTGGAGACACCGCCTGTATCTGGTCACATGCGACTCTCACCGTCTACAGCCAGTAACTCTGCCTCCCTGCTCCCGCTAGATATTAACCTCCGATGAGAACGGAAATTTCTTCTCTCACTGCTACTTCCCCGTTTCGATTTCTTTCTCTCTCTAGTTCTCCGTTTTCGGGTGCGCAATTTCTACTTATTATCACATTTTGCTTACAATTAAATTTCCGGTAAATTAGAAATGTTTTGTAATTTTTGCTTTTTTAGTAATCTGTTCAAGTGTAAAGATTTATTTTTCCTGTGTCTTTTAAGATTTCATTCTTCTGTAAATTCCGATCTTCGTTTAATCTTCTTGCATTATGCTAATCGGAAGCTTAACCTGAGTATTTTTTCTGTTAAGTACATCTTTAATTAGTAAATTTACTTAATTACAGTGACTTTGCTTTTGATGACATTTACAACTTTTGATGCGAGTTAATGTAAAACTTGTTAAGTTCGCGAGTCACATTTTATTTAACATTGGTTTATTGATTAGATTTTGTCTTTGCTTTTAGCTTATAGGTGCCAAAGACTCGTGATTTCCTCTATATAAGTTTAATCTTGGTTGTTTAAAGTTAGGGTTTGTCTTTTAGTTACGGTTTCTGTAGGTCTTTTATGTAAATGTTACTATGGGATTATTTTGTAAACCTTTTATTGTTTGTTTAATTTATGATTCCCTTGCTGGGTTTCTCTCTCTCTTTTTTTTTTTTTTTTCTTTTCTTTTTGGTGTTGATTTTGTAATCAATAGTTTTAATATTTATTTTTTTACTTGCTGATTTTATTTTATGTTACTTTGTAGACCTCAAGCAGAAATTTGTTCAAGGCAGCAATTTGATCTGAAAAATAATGGGCCCTGTAAGAAGTTGAAGCTGAAAGAATAGTTGTTACATTTTGTATTTTGGGATTTCTAATTTCTAATTTGAATTGGTTATTGATGAAGTTAAACCATTTAGGTCCCAGCCACTAGGCAGCAGAACCTTGAACAGTGGTGCCTGCTTGGGTGGCTGGAGAGATGGAACATTCTTCTTCGAGTTCAGGAATCTATTTTCAAGGAGTTGGGCAGTCCCAGGTAGCAGGGAATGTTCTATTCAGTTCGAATTTTGGGAACTCATCTAAATTAATACCTGGAAATGTGTGTTCCAACGGTGATCTAGCATCTGGGGATGTCAGCAACACAGTTTGGAACAGCGTGGCAAGCTTCACTCCAAGTATTGGGGCAAGTTCTTTGGTCACGGATGCCAACTCAGGACTTTCGGGAGGTCCCCACTTACAGAGGGATTCTAGCTTTAATACAGAATCTCATATGCGCTTGCCTGCATCACCATTGTCATTCTCATCTAACAATGTTAGCATTTCTGGCTCATCTGTCATGGATGGATCCTCTATTGTGCAACAAAGCTTCAATCAAGACCCATGCTCTCAACAGACTCAGAGAAGTCAGCAACATCACGGACCTTCCAGTGCCACTTCTTTGCCTACATCACGGATGGAGCAAGTTCAGCTTCTTGGTGATCCAAGGGCTCCTAGTTCATATATTCAGGATTCCAGTAATATGTATCAGTTACAAAAGAAGCCTGGGTTGGATATTAAGCAGGATAATATACTACAACAGCAGGTTCTTCAACAACTGCTTCAGAGAGAAGATCCCGTGAACCTTCCAAACCCCAATCGTCATATGCAAACTTTGATTAAACAGCAGAGATTTAGGCAACAGCAGCAACAGCTTCTACAGTCCATGCCTCCAATGCAACGGGTTCAATTTCTGCAGCAACAACAACAACAGCAACAGCAACAGCAGGAGCAGCAGCAGCAGTTGCAGTTGCAGTTAAGGCAGCAGCTTCAACAACAGGGATAGCAGCCTGCATCTACCGTGAAGCGTCCCAATGATAGCAGTGTATGCTCCCGCCGGCTAATGCAATACTTGATTCATAAGAGACAGCGGCCTGTGNTTAGTATAGGCTTGTTTTAAAGTTGCCTTTTTGTTTTGTCCAATTTCAGTCTAAGCTTGAAGTTGTCTTACTCTTTGATAAGTTTACATCTTGCTAGGATAACACTATTGCCTATTGGAAAAAGTTTGTGGCTGAGTATTACTCCCAACGTGCAAAGAAGAGGTGGTGTCTGTCCTTGTATGATAACGTGGTGCATCATTCACTTGGAGTATTTCCCCAGGCATCTGTGGTAATTGTTTTGGGCTGTAGGTTATTTTATGGAATCAGTTATGCTTCTAGTTGAACCTTATGCTGATCTAGATACATTGAAATAGTTACTTTAATTGCATAGATCTGATTTCCATCTAGTTTATGCACCGTCTTATACTATTTTGTCTCTATTTCTACTTCGGTTTGTCCAAGGTGTCTCGAAAACATAATTTCCCATCTTGTTCTTCTTGCTTCTTTTATATCAGGATGCATGGAAGTGCGATATTTGTGGTACAAAATCTGGGAGGGGATTTGGTGAGTCGTATGTTTTGAAGTTTGGTGCTTTTGAATTTCATGTTCTTTTCTATTTGCAGCTACCATGACAGATGTGAATTACTTTTGTGTTATGTTAAAAGATTATACATAGTCATAGTGCTATCACTATCAATTCTAGGTTCTTTAGTTACCATATACGTAGTAAGCTAAAATAAATATTATTACGGTGGAGCAAATTTTCTTTTGGGAGAATTGCGACCACGGTACCAAAGTTTTAGACTTAACCAAAACCTTTAATTTGTGCCGTCCATGATACCAATTCTTTTGAAAATTCGCACCTGGAGTCCAATTTGATGGAATTCATCAATTAAGCCGTGAGTTGACGTCAAAAATAGAAAAAAAATTAATAATTTTGACCAACTAGAATAAGGGCATTTTCGTCATATTATATTTTCCCCTTCCCAAAAAAAAAAAAAAACCCAGGTCCGTCTTCTTCTTTCCAATACCCTCACCCCACCCAAAAACCAAATCTAGATAGCCACATCCTAGTCCATAGCTTGTTTTATCTCAAAGCAGGCTTTACATCTCAAACCATTATTGAATAGAGTTGTGCTAAGTGCTCCAGTGTTCACTCCGTACCTGCACAAATTCCCATGCCCACAAGCACCGCCCGGAAAATTGAAGAGAAAATATGAAATGGAGTGCAGATGAAGAGAATTAAACGTAAACGGTAGTGAGCTATTTTATGGAAATCTATTAAAAAAAATGGAGAGGAAAGATACAACATATTTTAACATTCACATATTTGTGAATGTGTGGAGTGATAGGTGTGGTGGGAATAAGTGGGTGCTAGTCGCTACCATCATAAAATGTGGCGTGGGCACCTCTTCCAGGGGTCGGCGGTGTAAACTCTGGGGATTCTGGAGTGAGCAGCAGTTAGAAAATAGAGTATGCTAGCAATGTAGAGCAACGACTCCGTTGAACCCATTTTTTCTTACTGGGTTTAACCCCTTTCTCGGCTGGCAGGCAATAACCATTAATGGTGTTGCCACGACAGTGGAATTGGGTAGAAATGGTGATGAATCTCGGGATTCCTTCGGAAGAGGCTGCGTCACGAAGGTGACAATGATGCCGATGGGTGAGTGGTGATGGTTGAGCTGCTGTTTTGGTTGGTAGGGGGTGTTAAGAAGACGAAGATATTTTTTGTTTTGATTTTTAAAAAAGGAAAATATAATATCACGAAAATGCCCTTGTCTTAATTGGTCAAAATTATCAATTTTTCTATTTTTGAGATCAACTAACAATTAACTGATTTCATGAGATTGAACTTTAGGTGCAAATTTTCGAAAGGTGTTGTATCGTGAGTAACACAAATGAAAGGTTTGGATAAAGTTTGAAACTAAATGAAAGGTTTGTACCGTTGCCGCAATTCTCCTTTCCTTATTCACAAAAATGCCATACTTGGCTAACGTTTAAGGCCCCGTTTGATCTGCATTATTATTTCATTAAAATGAAAAATATGACCGTTATACATCACATCAACATTTAAATTCAAATTTTCTATCTCTTATGTGGGCCTCAATAACGGTTATATTTTTCATTCTCATTCTACAACAATTTGCCTCAAACAAGGACTAATTACAAGAGCTAATTAGGTTCCTTTTATGTTTAGTGTAAACTTTTGATGTTGGAATAAAATAATATTTTT
>CAIGRF010385692.1:13501-23923 GCA_903798235.1 Fraxinus ornus | reverse complement strand
GTTGAACAGGCTACTAAATAGCAAATTGGGTTTTGTAAATAATTTTTCAAATGAGCTTCAATAGCCTAGTAAATAAATATATTATAAAAAATAAATTTAGCTAAATTAATGTGTTAATTTGTTTTAAAAATTTTAATTAATTCAATATAAAAAAAAAATTATTTAGTTTTGGTTCTTATCCGGTTCTTCGGTTCTTAGTCTAAACCCGTTACCCGACCCAAACCGTTCGGTTCTCAATTCGGGTACCCGTTCGGGTATTTAATTTATGAAGAAACGCTCGGTTCGGTTCGGTTCGGTTCGGTTCAGGTTCGGTTCGGTTCGGGACTTTTGTCCAACCCTATTATTTAGCCTTTTTGGAACTTCATTCTTTAAAATTTAGTTTTTTTTTTCAATTTTTTTATCGTACTTTTTCTTAACAAAATAATTTTACATAGGTCATGTTTGAGCCAAATCATTTTTTTTAAATTATCATTCTTCTACTCATTTTCAACCACATATTTTTCATTAAAATAATATTTTTCATCACATCAATAATTTTTCCTTATTTTTCAACCACATATTTCGCATCACATAAAAAAATGTATTATTGACTACAAAATGTGTACCAAACAAGGCATAAACTCAAAAAAATTTCATACTTTTTTAGTTTTTAACAAAATGATTTTTTTAAGATGAATTACTTTTCACAAAAATCTATTTAAAAAATAGAGCTCCACCAAGACTTAATTTTTGAAATCATGGACCATATATTGTCTAGAGCAGGTGGTTTTCCTTTTCACCGTCATTCTTTTCCATTTAAGGCTCGTCTATCGAGTAAAAAAATAAGGGATAATTGCAGTAGATGCTCCAAACCTTTCAAATAGTTGCAGACTTTTTCATGAACTTTCATTCATTGCAGCCGTCGCCCCTAACCTTTCGAAACGTTGCAGCTGAAGCCCCAATGGATGGATTCCATCCAAATGCCCGTTTGTTGACCAAGAAATTGAGTTTGACAACATTTTTTATATTTTTTGTAAAGTGTAAAATAATAACTTTCAATTTACTATATTAAAATAAGTTAAAACTAATTTAGGGTATGTTTGAGCCACGTTATGTTGAAAAAATTTATTAATGTGATGAAAAATATTATTTTATTGAAGAATGTGTGGTTGAAAATGAGTAGAAGAATTAAAATTAAAATTTTAATGCGGCTCAAACAGGGATTTAGAGAAACAAAAAAATGTAAAGAAAAATAACAATTATATATCTTATTTATCCTCTCCCAAACCTACCGCCACTCTAAAACCCATCCAACCACCTATCGGCGTTGATTGCGGTCATCAGCCACAGTCCACAACCGTCATCTCTCACACGCAGCAAACCATAACCCATGTCTTATTACAAAAATCACCAGCTAACAATTTGCAGCTGCTCTGGCTTCCTTATCTCAATCCCTTCCACTCCCACCCTTCTCAACGCTATACCAGCCACACAAACACACAATTGAACGTGCCCTCAGTTGTCGAAGTTCAATGCATAACTTAAGGCATTATATTGAAATTGTTGCGCAGAGGATTTTTGGGAAGAATCCAAATAAAGTGAACAAACCAATAATCGCGAGTACTTAGCCACCGGATATTGCACTCTCACCCATAGCCGGAATGTACAGTCCAACAGGTCATGATTCATCACCGATTGGAATGGAAATAATATGTTTTATTCCCCTATCGCACCGACCTTCATCGACAGTCTTCTACTGTTCCTCCGATGTCGAAATCCACCCGTAGTTATTGGATTGTCAAGACCTTAAACTCCGTTTTCTTTACGAGGGAATTTTTGGGATGGTCTGATTTTGATTTTAGAAATTTTGGGGGTTGGGTTGGGTTAGTTGGGTGTGGGTGGGGGTGTGGGGTAGGTGAAAAAAATGATAGATAATTTATTTATTTATTTCATTAGTTTTTAAAAGATAAATTTATAAATATAAGATTACCATTATGCCCTTTTAAAATTTATAAGAAAAGTGGTCAAACTCAATTTTTTGGCCAACTAATAGAGATTTGGGTGGAATCCTTTCATTGGGACTTTAGCCGCAACGTTTCGAAAGGTTAGAAGCGACGATTACAATGAATAAAGGTTCGGAAAAAATCTACAACTATTTGAAAGATTTGGGGCATCTGCTGGAATTATCCCAAAACATAATGGCTCTCAAGTTCAACAACCTTTTTTGGTGCATTTTTTTCTTTATTTAGACTTTGAATCACACATTTACGCTTGTGTTTGACGTCCATTTTGGGGAAAAAAAATAAATTATAAAATAGTGATTGATGGAAGAATGTGTAGTTAAAAAATAAGTAGAATTCTTGGATTTATGTATAATATTATTTTATTGATAGAATGTGTGATTAAAATGAAGAAAGAGCGAAAAAATATGATAAATAGAATGAGTGTCATACATGGGCTAAATGTTGAAATGAGACAAGACATGTCATGTTAAGGGGTGTTTGATGCACATTATTAGAATAAAATGTATATTTATGATGTAATGGAAAATATATGGTTAAAAAATAAGGAAAAGTTTTGAGTTTACGTTTAATATTATTTTATTGAAGAATGTGTTGTCGAAAATGAGTATTGAAAGAATGAATTTTGAGAAGAACGTGAATCAAACATGAGCTAATGTTCAAACTTTGAGTAGCAAAGTTGTTCCAAATAATATAGACATTTTACAAATAATAATAATAATTTATGAATAAAAGGTGAATCTCCACTTCCCTCAACGACACATTTCAATTGAACCATCTTACAGAAAAATGAATCATTTTCCTTGTCATTATGCTGATTATATCAAATTTCAGATTTGCAAAAATAAGAAAAATCGAAATAGAATAAAATTCTACGAATTTTTCTCAGTGTCTCCTTTGAAATTCATTAAAAATAAACACTGGTACTTGAAAAACCATACTAGTACTATTAAAAGTTTTTAACATTTCAAAATAGATACATATTACATTATAACATATACATAAAGAACAATATCACCATTTTTGTTGTCTAAATGAAATCGGTTATCCAAATATCACTACTTTTTTGTTAAAATTTTTATCTACTATGTTATATTTGAATATTGACTTAAAATCTAAATATTTAGCCCTTGAGGATCAACAATATATTGTTGTAGCAATAAAATTCATATATATATTTTTTATTTGTTATGTTCTTTTTTCTTAAAATAAAATAATTAAAAATGACCTATTCGGGCTGCCGGTTAATAAAGCCATGTTGACCCAGCCCGTGTGACAGCCATATGCATGCATAAACCAATACTCCTGATTTGCGTTCAGGGTAAATTTTGCGTTTTAACAATTCTCAACCAGCAGGTATGTAGATAAGTCTGGTACATGATTCTTAAGAGGTTACTACAGTATAAATCTTCCACGTGCACACGCTCACGCTCTGTCACACACACACACACGATATAAACATAACCCTCCTCGAACACTTCAGCTATCAGGCAAGAGCTTTTAGTCACCTCCGACTTGTCTTTTCCAGGAGTCTTCCACTATCAATTCATCAACTCCCCAGTCTTCGTAACTGGTTTATACCACAAGATAATCAGGAGACAGAAATACTGGAAAATGGGAACGACAGACTAAGAGAAGAAGATAGTATTTTGAGTAATTGAGAGAGTTATACCTTCCATCAGGAAGGTAACGGCGAATGGTGAATGGTATCTTTCGCTCTCGCAGCTCCTTCATTGCAATCTAAGAGAAGGATAGAGCACAACCAAAAGATATGAAAATAAGAAACCACAGCAACAAAGTTCAAAATCACTCTCTGAAATTCAACAGATAGAAGTGGACCATGAGTTCATCTACAAATTTTCAAGTGTACAATGATACAAAGAAAAATAAATAAAGTTACAAACCCCAATGCACCATCTAGCAAGGAGAATTGTGAAGCGCTCTCTAAATTCCATTTTTATGCCACAAATCCATCACACTACAAATTACATGTCATATTTTATACACGTGACACCACTAATATTTTTTATAGTATTGAATAGGAAAAAGAAAATAATTAAATATAAATCCTGCTAAATCTAAAAGAAAAGAACAGCGTGCAATGTCATTCATCTCCCACTTTAATCAAAGCATGCTTAAGTCATACACAATGCCATAACAACAGGAAGACTGGCAGCAAGACGGTTAAAAAAAAATTGACACCTGTCTAAGACGGCAAATAAAAGCCCAAGTGCTAAGATTCATGGTAGAAGAGAGTTGTGAAGATGACCAACTTGGAGGAAATTTCCTGATTATTGTTAGTGCTTCATCCCCTATCTTATCTCCATTTTTTATTAATTTCTTCATTTTTGCATTTTATCAATAACCCCCTTATATACAAGAAGTGCATGGAGAAATTTTGAAGTTCACTGCCATATTTGGAACTATGTAGAATAATGGAGTCTGCAATTCCACCATCATTAGCAAGTATAAACAGAATATGGATGTAATGTAATATGAATGTGAGAGAATAAGAGAGATCATTGAACAGCCAAGTAGTGGTGTGTGTTTGCTCAACTTGTACAAGTCTTTTTATAATTCAATTCCTATTTTTTTAAGCTCATCAATTTCTTAACAGCGAGAAACCATGAAGGACAAGGCGATTTTTTGAGCTTCCGGAGACCCTGCACAATTTGGAATTGTGAAGCTTTCATTAATCTTTCTTGGTATGGAGGAGGTTAACCAAGTTATGATGAGTGACCTACAAGCAGTGTTCTAAAAGGCGCGCCTAGGCGCAATTATGCGTGCCAAGGCGCGCATTACCTTTTATTTTTTTACAATTCTTTGAAGTTATATATTATTAAATGTTAATTTCTTCTGTTTGCCTTAATTTAAAACAATCACTTGAACCCAAAAATTTCTTTCCTCCAATCTTGAACGTCTAGGCACTCGGCACTTTTCTCTCGTTAACATATTACTCTTTATCTCGTATCAATAATTTATTATATTTTATATATGTCATATGATTATGTATATATATTAAATAAAATATTTGTCTCTTTCATTTATATTTATTAGTGAGTTGGTGGGATTTTTATGGGAATGAAACACCCAAATTGAAGACCATGGCAAAAGGATATGTGGTTTGACTACTAGTTCATCCGGTTGTGAAAAAAACTGGAGTTCTTTTGAAGGAGTAAGTATTAAATTATTAATTAGGTTGTTACAATTTACTTACTAATGAGTGATGAATNGGTACTCACCTCAGTGGCCCTGAGTAGACTCGAACTGGTGACCATTGGGAAGCAAACCCAAGGCCTGACCAATTGAGCTACCCCTCAGGGTTAAAAAAAAAAAATTAAAATAATATTAAAATAAGAAAACGTCTTTTTACGATTTTTTACGCATTTGCCTCGTCTAAACTCGTTTAGCCCATAGCTCGGCCTCCACGCATCGCCACGCATTACGCCTTTTAGAACCTTGCCTACAAGTGGTAGGTGGGATGGAGATGGACAAGTTCAATAATCAAAATTACAACACGTAGTAGACATGCATGAAGCCATATCAACAAAGCCAAGACTTCTGGGAGGAAGGTGACAGCGGTCACAAATAATGTCAGGGAACTAAAGAAATGGAAGATTAAAGCAAACATGACCATCTTTGAGATCACGACAACAATCGAAGTGGAATTGTTGGAACATACAAGGGACACAAACACACCGATAAAGCATGGGACACCTTTGCATGACAATTCTGAGAGAGACATGATATGAGGTTGCAACTTCTGGAGAATGAGCTATTATCGATATCTCAAGGGGAGATGCAATAGGCCAATACCTCAACAAGGTAAAGTCTCTCTCTCTGAATTAGATTCTACAATGTAAAATTTCATAATCAAGGATAAGAAGAATTACTATACATGGATTGAGACGTTTTCTCTCCTTAATACAAGGTTGACCTAAGCAACCTCCACTAGTCAATGTAGAAAATTTGTTGGCCAATTAAGAAGCGTGTGGACCTGGCAAATTATAGGATTTTCACTAAATAAAGAAGAGGAAACATTATTTACCTAAAGGAGAGGTTTCACCCAACAACAAAGAATCAAAAGAAGATATATTTGAAGAAAAATAAATAGGTTCTCAATAAAGGAAAAACCAACAAGATTACTACACGAGAAACTAATCATCCAAGGTGTATAGGTGGAGTAATTATGTAACTACCCATGATACGAGTGTGGTAAATGAAGACATTATGGTAGAGATTGTTGGTTTATGAAAAAGTCAGGACGTTATAAAAACCTCCAACGAGAAAGTGAAATATAATAGTGACGATGAATGGGATATCAAGGAGTCCGCCATAGTAATTGCAAAAAAACTCGAGGTGTGATTACCTCCGAGCTATGTGCTGAAAAAGGCAAGGATTTAGAATTGGTAATTAATTATTTAATTAACTCGCCAGCAATTCAACTCAAACAATCTATTGAACCTTGGATATTTAGCACAATCACGATTCTATAATGAAAAAGATAATTAATATGTATGCAAGAACAATTAGCTCCTGTTTAGTTTAGATAAAAAAAAATAGATTTTCACTAGATTTTGGTAAAAGTTGATGAAATACATCATTGAAAAGTTTATAAACATGGTGGCTCCCTTGAAATGTGTAATTTAAAATGAATTTGAGTAAAAAATGAGGCCAAACACGGGCTTAGCATTTCAGTTTCCATATACTCTGTTATTTCCAGATCAATAAATCAAAGGTAGAAAGTAAAAGAAAGCTAATACATTCATTGTAATTATTCCCAGATCAATAAATCAAAGGTAGAAAGTAAAAGAAAGCTAATACATTCATTGTAATTATTCCCAAATTTACCTCAAGTGGATCGGTTTCACCCTCCAACTCAACCATCACTGGAGCATTCATGCTGCAAAACCAAAAACATTCCTCCAAGTCAAAAACTACTCAATCAACTCCAAAAGTCTAACAAAATTTCCAACCCTAAAACCATAAAACGAAACACACCTAATCTGCAATGCCCGTGTACCCAAAATCCTCGCACGCTCATATTTGGTCATATACTTGGACGTTTTCCGAGGGCGTTCAACAGGTACTTCCTCCTGTTTCTCTTCGCCTTCTCCTACAATGTCATCCGGAGCATCCTCATTGTTATTGTTCTCTTCTTCCAACTCTACACCTTCCTATCAATTGCCACAAAAAAGTAAAATTAATCACCGATGGACCACGAAAACATTTTAAGTGATAATATGCAAACATAAAAAGAAATAAATCTTCTTACATCGGGTTCAGGATCAATTGGCTCATCTTCGTATCTACAAAAATTCAAAAATTCCAGTTAGTGAAAACGAAAACCCTAGCTAAACCCCGATCCCAATAAATTAGGTTTGAGAACAAAAAAAAAAATTAGAAAAATGTAGAATTGTAAAGACCCTCCGTCCATCTCGTAGTCCTCATCGGCCATTGCGTCTGTGTTGGTTTCTTGATTTGATTGTGGGAAGGGAAAGGAAGAACGGAAAGAGGAATGCAGAGGGTGCGTATTTCTGTCAGATATTCTAATTTGTTGTGCTTTAAGATTAACTTGAACATAATTATATTATTACTACAAATTTTAATTACTAGATCACGTTATAATCACACCACAATTAAAATATATTTTCAATAAATACACCACAATAAATTTACAATTATACTCATTATTCAATAAGAACTTAAAATGAACAAACTTATAATCACACCACACCATTTCTTCTNCAGTAAATCAATTCTCATTTTCAATCACACATTTTTCAATAAAATAATATTTTTCATCACATCAATAATTTTTGTTTCTTTTTCAACTACACATTTCCCATCATATCACTATTCAAAATCAATTCTTCCTCCAAAAATCCCTCCCAAACAAACTCTAAGAGTGTGTTTGGTGCACATTAAAATGAGAGAATGCATTTTTTTGAAGTGATGTGATGAGAAATATGTGGTTGAAAAAAAAATGAAAAGTTATTGATGTGATGAAAAATATTATTTTATTGAAGAATGTGTAGTTAAAAATGAGTAGCAAAATGAGAATGAAAAAAATAACGTAGAACAAACATGGGCTAAATGTACCCACTGGGAAAATGGTACACCTATTATTTGCCAGCAGCTCAAATGCCATGAGTCGTAATTGTTGTTTCTCCAGAGTTTTTTGCTATGGTTCTTTGAAGCTCGATCTTCGTAATTGTGATGAGGAACTTTTCTATCGTTAATTTACTTGAACAACATGGATCTAAGAAACAATAATGGGAATGCAATCTATGCACTTGGATCATAAAGAAGAATCTTCTGTTTGCAACTTTTTAAGAAGATGGAAGAAATATTGTTAACAAAATAGGCTTAAATGCATTCTCAGTTCTTGACTTGGAATAGACAAACTTCAAAAAATTCATCTCTTTTAAAAAATTGGTTGCACAGTATCATTTGTTTCAAAAATTATATTAAGTTGGCAATCTCATTGGTGATTATGTTTTACTAAACATTTTGGGAACTTCGATCAAAACGTTCAAGGCTTCTTTCTTACATTTCTTTGATGAATTGTCATTATATGTAATGTCTTCTGTCTTTAATTGTTTAGTTTGGTTTCTTGTTTCGGATTTAATAGGAAGGTTTTAAATCTTTACCTCATTTATTGACTCCATCATTTAGCTCTACCATTGAATATTTGGTTCCCTAATTTCAAAAGCAATAACAAACAAATGAAAATGAGAAAGACGCAAAGCACACTCATTTATCAAAATCCTCTTTATATTTTGCTCCAAGCAACAATAATTTTTTCTTTATATTTACTCAACCAAGATCCTGTAACATAATCCAAACGTGAAAACAATTGTATATAAATTTGTTCTCACTTAAAAGCGTGAAAATAATCGTACTTAAATACACACAAATTCAGAGTAAATTGATATGAAGCGTACTAATTAATAATAAATTGAAAATAATCGTATTAAATTCATAATAAATTTGTTCGAATTAATAAAAAATCAGATTTTTAATTTTCAATCTCGACAAGTAAATGAAAAAAATCATCTATAAATTATAGTCAAATGGAGTATAAATTCATTTATCGTGAGGAAAAGAAAATTATCTTGCCATCGTGGAATAAAGTAAAAGTCACCGAATAGCTATGAGCAATAAGAGTGTGTTTGGTAGAGATTAAAATTGGATTAAAATTGAAAAACTAGCCGTTATGGTTGACTTTTATTAGACGAGTGGGACCCAACAACGGCCATATTTTCAATTTTAATCTGATTAGTAGCCCTACCAAACAGGCTCTAAGATGTTAAAGGAAAAAAAATTATATTTTATATTTGTGGTGTAACAGTAATTTATTTGATTTAAAAGTATATTAAAACCCTAATTATGTAATTTTACTTAAGAATATTTAAGTAAATAAGAAAATTGTAGTCTAATTAATAAAATTTGTAGTGGTAACATAATTACCCTAAAATATATTTTCAACAAATACACTACAATAAATTCACAAATCACAATTATACTCCTAATACAATAAAAACTAAAAATATAATATAATATATAATATTGTGATGTACTCATCCTCTCAGTATACTTCATCTTTATTTTTATTTCTTTAGAATACGTTTTTCGCTTTCCTCTTTTCATTTCCATTTGTGTTGACGCATTGCAAGTTTTTCATTATTCACCCTCAATAATTTAACTGCAACATATATGGCTTATGTATACTGTCCATTTTCCCCCAATAATTAGTTTCCATAATTTTTTCTCAAAACTTCTCTGAATTTTTAATTCATTGATTTCAAATGCAACATGTTTGCAGGGTCGAACCTGTGATTTTTGGTTCCCGAGACAAACTTCATAAATTAGGCCCCCTAAAATCAAGTGTATTATGCAACAGATTGCTAACTTAAAACTTAATAGTAATATCTCAATGATTAACCTTAGGCGTAGTGTATGAATCTATATATAATGCTCAATGATTAACCTAAAAGACAATTACAATATATCTCAAATCCCAATCATCTCACAATTAAAATTTTCAATATAGTTACTATGTGCGCATGTGCAATTGATCCTGCAATAACCAATCATATAAGCCGACTAGGCCGCAATTATATAAGCCGACAAGGCTTCAAACATCTGTAATATATTCAAGGGAAAATTGCAGTCACGGTACCAAACCTTTTACTTTTTGCAGACTTTGTCTAAACCTTTGTTTTGTGCCAGCCACGGTACCAAACCTTTAAAAAACTCGTAGCTCAAGTCTGAATGGATGGAAACCGTGAGTTTGACTGTTAGTTGACTCCAAAAAACCATTTTGACCAAATCAACAAAGGACAAAATGGTAACTACATAATTTTAACATAAAAAAGGAAAATAAAAAAGGCAACACTATTTACTTTCTTCACAAACC
>CAIGRF010385691.1:33583-64315 GCA_903798235.1 Fraxinus ornus | reverse complement strand
AAAAAAAAATCAACAAATATCATAATTTGGGTTTCCCGGGGAAAATACAATCCAAAGTCACTGACACCGGAAAAGCCCGCCGCCGCATCCCCTCCCCAAAACTTCCTTCCTCTCCTCCGCCACACTACCATTTGTAAACCCCCGCCCCCTTTTACGGCAATTCCCATCGAATACCTAAATCAACCTTCCTCCGAAGTCCGAAGATGCGACATGGCCGCACCATCCATACAAACATCATCGTACCAAGCGAAGATCAGTTGCCTTATCCCAACGAAGGAACTGAAATTGATGGAAAGTCGATGGGGATGGGAGCTGTTGAGCTCGGTGAATTAAAGGATCGAGCATCGCCTTAGGCTAAGGGTTTCATTTTTAAACGGTTTGGTGTTACGGGAGTCAATTTACGTTGCTACGTTACATCAATTTCTCTCTGGAGGTACAGATTGAATGTGTTTTCTCGGATGTTTGTTGAAAATTTAGGCAATTTTTGTTGTAATTGCTATTTGTGATCTATGAATATAACTTGTAAATTGTGACTAATTCCTCTATGTTTGATGTGATCAAACATTATCACGATACAATGTGAGTTTGGATATTTATTTTTCTTTGTTTAGGAAGGTTATATGTGATTACTCGTGGAGCGCACAGTACATAAAATCTGAAAATGATGGAAACTGTGTACAGAGCGCTTTTCTTTTCCCTTGTTTTGAGTTTTGTAGTAATAATTAATTCATGTTTCTGTTCAAATTACAAGTAACAACCTGTTCATTAGGTGGTGGTCATATAATGGTGAGACTTGAACCTCAAGCTTCTTTGACTCGAACAATGAAATATTTGGTGCTTAATAAAAAAACTGAAGGTAAATGCATCTTGTAGACTGGCTTATAATATACTAATATAATAAAAGAAGCTCCCTAAATTTTTGTTGAAGGTGATTCTTGTGTTTTTCTGTACAGTGTAGGATAATATTTTCACTATTCTAACTTAGCTTTTTAGGATGAAAAGATCTGTAGACATTGTGCAGCCAATGTGTTAGTAACAGTTGTGTGTTTCTCTTTGAAGACAAGATGAGGAAAGAATGACATCAGCTATGGAAATTGTGAAGTGAAACTTTATTTTCGTTTTATGATTACCGGAAGTTGAATGGGGTATTTTGTTTAAGCAATATCAACTGTAAGATATCTTATATACCCGTTTCTCTTCCATGCACCAGAATCAGCATCTCTATGCTTGTAGTCTTTATGCTTTTATTTCATGAGCACATTTGGCATCCTCAAGATGCAACAGGACGATAATTTGGGATGGAGTTCAAGTTTATGATTCTTAAATGCTAGTTGTAACCCAAAATCTCTGGATAATGCTAGTTTTTGTAGCAGAACACCAAGTTAGAGTGATCTTATTTGACATAACTTATAAAAAGTAAATGGTGCATGTACAACAACCATGGTTTACTTATTAACATACAGACTTAAATTAAATCTAGTTGCAATAAATTTCTATATTGTATTATGCTTTGTTTTTGTAACCAATCGGTTTACCCATTATTTT
Source organism: Fraxinus ornus (assembly GCA_903798235.1). Lineage (NCBI taxonomy): Eukaryota > Viridiplantae > Streptophyta > Magnoliopsida > Lamiales > Oleaceae > Fraxinus > Fraxinus ornus. The sequence goes on along the minus strand of CAIGRF010385691.1, from coordinate 62,770 downwards.
TGTCCTGATATTTGAAATTGGATGCAATTGCAAGCAAGAGCGTGTTTGATGGAAAGAGCCCAATGGAGAAGTTGCCATACTACGAGGAATCCCTTTCTGAGACGAAAGGCATCCAGTGACACACGATCACTTCTTAGTACAATCTTTTTTCCCATAATTTTTTTCTATAAAAAGAGAAAGTGTACTCCGATGTAAATGAAACGTCAATAGCTTGAAAAGTACTTATTGGAAAATTGTTTAATCCACTTCATTTTGAAATTAGCTCTATCTTTACATCCCAAAAATCAGTTTGACCAGATTTCTTTTCTTGATTGTAATTCGACAACTCCCTGTTCTAATTCCTTCACAATGTGTTCACAGATGCTATTATGGGATTTTTCAAAGGAAATTATCTTGTCAAGGATTCATGTTATGGGTGTTCAAAAGCTCAGGATTGTAGTTTTACTTTCATGAGGTATAGTTTTTGTTTCTGTGCTTATCACATTAGTTTGAATTTATTTAGTTGAATTAGTATCTTAACTTTTGCCATCTAGCAGTTGATTATATGTTCTTTATTTTATGCTATGTTCGGAAAATTAGAATTGCACCATTGAAGGTGACTTGCGAAGTAGAAATGAAGTGAGTCAACTCTTTTTTTTTGTATGCTTTCCAAGTGGTTCATCGCATCAGGAAAATGGATGTTGTGTGGATCATACATCCTGCCTGTAGAGTGCCACACAAAACAGGTGTAATATCGTAACTAATGACACATACACTATATTAGCTTTCGTCTGTAATACAGATAATACTTATCTTTTCACACCTCTACATTCAATGTCTTGAGCAACTATGATGATGATTATCATGCCAACCTGAAAACATTAAAATTTGGGGGGAAAATATTAGATTAGTGTATCATATGTCAAGCTTATCAGAGACTTCGGCCAATGTATGCTTTTTTAACGTTCATTCTAATGATTGCTCTTCGATATATTACACACATCAAAATAAAAAGACCATTTACAACAGTTTAGGCATCTGTTGAAGCCATGGAGGCTTAGTTCTAACCAGAGGATGCAGATCTTTGGCAGCCTAACTCTTTTCTTTTCTTTTCTTACATTGATTAAATCCCGTTCAATTATCCATTTTGAAGTAAATTCTCCAGTTCGAGAAGGATGCTTCACTTGACAACAAAAAGGAACTGCCATAAAGTTTTCAAGGCACTGGCTTGTTGACGATATTTAGACAATCAACTGAAGGCAAACTACCCATCATAAGGAGAACTTTACTATCTTCATCAAGATATTCTACCTCATAAAGATAGTCTCTGTAAGGTTGCCACTTATCACTGATCCACCACCTCCAAGTGTTGTTCTGTCCTTGCTAGTGTTAGGATTATGATGTCAGGATACTGCCAATTGCCAACAGAAACATGTCCTGTTGAACTCTACTCTTCCTTATTTTGAGTTTCATTAATCATAAAGTATCACAAATTAACTAAAAACAAAATCATATACATGTAAAATGGAAATCGTAGGGTTAAGAATGGCATTGCCAAAATTAAGGTGATTGGCCGCCTTGCTTGCAAAGTTGTAGTCTACACAGGTTACATTGAGATCAAACTTGCAAAGTCTTCGTCTAAATCAAATTGCCGATTTATGAGGTCCTAAACTGTTGCATCTTATATCATGTATTTCATTTTTCATAAGGAAGCTGAATCTTTATTTAATTTATTGATAGGATAAGAAAACTATAGAAGATTGATGTGGATTTTATTAAAATGAGAGTAAATGTAGAATGAAGAGCTGCAGCAAATGGCACCTTGAGGACCACATGCAGCAGACATTTCCCAGACATATCTGCTTTATTTTCTGGGTAAGACCTTTGTTAGTATTTACTCTCTCATGGTACAAACACGACAAAGAGGTGACAGTGACTTGCTTTATTATGCATGAATTAGGCCAATTGAATTTGTACCCTCCAAGAAATAGGTGTAACTGTATATCCATCTCTAATTGTACATACGGACGGTTTGAATTTATCCTCAAAACCCAAATTCATTTAAGGCATGTAGTACGAAATAATCTGTGAAACTCAGATGGACTTTGCAGTGTTGTAGGAAACTGTAATGATCCTGAGTGAGAGAGAGAGAGAGAGAGAAAAGAGGAGAGAGATTACAGAAAGTAATTTTGCAGATATGAATCTGAACTGAGATTTTCTCTCTCTCTCTAGAAGTGATGAGGGGAGAGGGGATCTTTGGCAAGTTTGCCATAAGTGGTTAAACCTTCACAGAAGTTGTATAAAGCCACAACTACAGTTACTTTAAGCCCCCACCATCCTTAGGGTAGACACCCACCCTCATTTCAACTCTTATATTAATTTTCTTTTGGTTGAAAAGTTAATCAGCCAAACTGAAAAGGAACTATATGTTGTTAGTCATATTTGTATTATAGTTAGAAACTATTCATCCCATAGTTTCCAAAGCCGATCTGTTCAGCGACCCGGTCGAAGCACCGGGTTAGTAGGTCACTATTTCAATCGACGGGTCAATATCAAAGTTTAGCTAAAATTTATATTTTTAAATTAAATAGAATGAATAAATATTCAACAAGTGTAATATTTGAGATGTCTTACAAGTGAAAAATTAATGTTAAGTATTACTTTATTAATTTAAGTTAAGTGAATTGATTCTCTACAATGTTGTTTTTTTTTTTTAAACATTTCTAAATTGCTTCTAAAGTTGTATTGAATCACTTAAATTGGAAAGTACGGATGACAATAATTTTTTTAGGAAAAAGTTAATTAAGACATGCAAATATTTTATGTATTTGAAGTAGGGATATTTAGTGGAGCGAGCCGCTCATTAGCTCGACTCATCGCGTCCCGTCCTGGAAGCGAGTTATGAGACGAGTCGAACTGGATTTTCTTTGTGGTTCGCATTGGCTCTTCTAGGAGCGGGAAACAAAAAAAAAATTGAATTATTTAATAAGAAAATATAAAAATGTACTAGCTACGAGCGGTTTGCGAGTCGGCTTAGCTCGTAGGTCACTCGTTCCATGTCAAACCCGTTCAATTTGGAAGGGTTAAGTATCGAAATACTTGCGAACCTATTAGCACATGAATTCACGTCGTAACAGTGTTAGTGGTTTTCAAGCTGCTCTGGCTGGTCTAGTCCATTTCATGTTTAAAAACAATGATCCATAGATTCCATACCTTTAAAATTACTTTTGTTTTCTTATTTTTTGAGCTTTGTATTACTTACTCCATTAATGATTCTTCACGGTAAGCCGCTGTTTGTCAACCATTTTTGCTACATTAAACAATCTTCATCACATATTCACTCAATAAAATATTTCACACACACAAATCAATAACATTACTTTAATTTTCAACAACACATTTTCCAAAAAATACTATTCATTACTCTGTTTTTCTTCCATTGATGGGACTTGGGAGACAAACACACCCTAAGTCTCATGTTCAGAGATTATGGTGAGCTTATAGCAATTTTAAAGTTTTGTCACATTTGACTGTGTGTTTGAGTTACGTTATTTTGGAAGAATGTATTTTGGAATAGTAGATTGATGGAGAATGCGTCGATGAAAATAAGTAAAAGAATGAGAATGAGAATTTTAATGTGGTTAAAACAGGGGCTACATGGATCATCGTATATATTTTTGTCGGGGAGTCGCCTACTAGTGATTTGCTCCACAAGATCTTGGGTGGTGGCGAATGGATCGTCTGTTAAGTGTAGCCTAGGATAAAATAAAACGAAGAAATAGATTTTATGTCGTCCATATTAAATTTTAATTTGTTATATTATTGTTGATATTGCTTGAATCTTTGCCTTTTTAATGGTGTTTAATAGCATTAGTCAAATGTTGAAAACTCATTCTCATGGGTACCAAAGTAGGGAATTTAACAACTCTTATCAAATCTTGATATCCATTTGGAAAGAACCTAGAAAACATGCACAAGGAGTTGTTGCATCTCCTTGTCATGAAATCTTTGCCAATAGAGTATAGGTTATAGACCTCATAATTCTTCCATATCCCCCAAATCAAACCATTTTATGCACAAAAAACCACCCAACCCCACATGCACATTTCCAAGAAAATTAGTCCATGTTTGGCTCCCTTTTTGCACTTTACTTTTTCTTGAACTTATTTTCTATACGTTTCGTGTGACTCACAACTTATATGAACTTTTTAATCATATTTTGTTATTTGAAAAAAAACTACCAATCCGATAATTTTTAAATGGTTGTAAAAATTTATAAATTTTTTTAAAGAAAAAACTACCATTGCAATACTTATTATATTAAGCCCCTATTTGTTAAAAATTAAAATTCAGATTTTAATCTAAATCAAAGTCAGATTTTATCAAAATTTATTAAAAAATGATTTTAATCCATACCAAACAGGGCTAAATGAGTGAATAGATAATACAATATTTTGTCCCTCTTATACTTTGTGAATAATTTGTAGAATTGAGTAATCGAGTCACTAATACAACAAAGTCAACAATAAATTTTAATTACATATTTTAAGAGATTTACAACTTTTTAATCACACATTTTATCAATTTTTATTAAAAAATTAATTTTAATCTCCTATCAAATAGGAGCTAAATGAGTNCTTACTCCATTAATGATTCTTCACAGTAAGCCGCTGTTTGTCAACCATTTTTGCTACAGTAAATAATCTTCATCACATATTCACTCAATAAAATATTCCACACACACAAATCAATAACATTACTTTAATTTTCAACAACACATTTTCCAAAAAATACTATTCATTACCCTGTTTTTCTTCCATTGATGGGACTTGGGAGACGAACACACCCTAAGTCTCATGTTCAGAGATTATGGTGAGCTTATAGCAATTTTAAAGTTTTGTCACATTTGACTGTGTGTTTGAGTTACGTTATTTTGGAAGAATGTATTTTGGAATAATAGATTGATAGAGAATGTGTGAGTTGAAAAAGAAGGAAAAATTATTGATGTGATGAAAAATATTATTTTATTGAAGAATGCGTCGATGAAAATAAGTAAAAGAATGAGAATGAGAATTTTAATGTGGCTAAAACAGGGGCTACATGGATCATCGTATATATTTTTGTCGGGGAGTCGCCTACTAGTGATTTGCTCCACAAGATCTTGGGTGGTGGCGAATGGATCGTCTGTTAAGTGTAGCCTAGGATAAAATAAAACGAAGAAATAGATTTTATGTCGTCCATATTAAATTTTAATTTGTTATATTATTGTTGATATTGCTTGAATCTTTGCCTTTTTAATGGTGTTTAATAGCATTAGTCAAATGTTGAAAACTCATTCTCATGGGTACCAAAGTAGGGAATTTAACAACTCTTATCAAATCTTGATATCCATTTGGAAAGAACCTAGAAAACATGCACAAGGAGTTGTTGCATCTCCTTGTCATGAAATCTTTGCCAATAGAGTATAGGTTATAGACCTCATAATTCTTCCATATCCCCCAAATCAAACCATTTTATGCACAAAAAACCACCCAACCCCACATGCACATTTCCAAGAAAATTAGTCCATGTTTGGCTCCCTTTTTGCACTTTACTTTTTCTTGAACTTATTTTCTATACGTTTCGTGTGACTCACAACTTATATGAACTTTTTAATCATATTTTGTTATTTGAAAAAAAACTACCAATCCGATAATTTTTAAATGGTTGTAAAAATTTATAAATTTTTTTAAAGAAAAAACTACCATTGCAATACTTATTATATTAAGCCCATATTTGTTAAAAATTAAAATTCAGATTTTAATCTAAATCAAAGTCAATAATAAATTTTAATTATATATTTTAAGGGATTTACAAATTTTCAACCACATATTTCATCAATTTTTATCAAAATTTATTAAAAAAAAATGATTTTAATCCATACCAAACAGGACTAAATGAGTGAATAGATAATACAATATTTTGTCCCTCTTATACTTTGTGAATAATTTGTAGAATTGAGTAATCGAGTCACTAATACAACAAAGTCAACAATAAATTTTAATTACATATTTTAAGGGATTTACAACTTTTTAATCGAACATTTTATCAATTTTTATTAAAAAATTAATTTTAATCTCTATCAAATAGGAGCTAAATGAGTGAATAGATGCTACAAAATTTTGTTGTAGAATTGAGGGATCGAGTCACTAATACAAAATCCAAACAGCATGACTTACCAATAACACTTTGTGTAAGATCTCTCAATCTGTTTCTTGTAGGGTGTGTACGGTGCACCAGCTCCTCTAATCATGAAAATTTGTGAAGATCTCAATTAACACCGAGCCCGCCACGTCAACATATGGGGGCCACTTAAAATTGTGGCCAAATAGGGTGTCGAAAAATGAATGGACCCCAAGCTAGTGTGTGGGTCCACATTCTTTAGGTTGGGGGTGGCGTTGTAGATAATCTTTACTTGTATGAGTAGAAAAGATTACAAGGCGGCTGGGGTAAAGCGACGTGGAGGGGTTGTTTGGCATAAGGATAGGGTGTGTTTGGATGTTTTTATTTTTATTTTTTTATTTTGGGAAAGCACGATTGGTGGTTCTAAGAGGTAGATATCGCTCTGCGTGGAATTATAAGGATTTGTGCATACACCAAATGATCCCCTACCATTTCACTCTTGCTAGTTCATCTTATTTACTTTATGTTTGATTCATTTTTTGGAAGAATAAATTTTATAATATGATTTTTTTTGGAGAACATGTAATTAAAAAGTAAGAATTTTTTGGTTACGTGCAAAATTATTTCATTAGGAAAATATCTTATTGAAAATGAGTGGAAAAAAATGAGTTTTTGGAGAATGTGGCTCAAACAAGCCCTTAGTCCATGTTTAGCTCCCATTTTTAAATTTCATATCCTTTAAATTTATTTTCAATTACACATTTATGGGAATTTATAAGTTTTTTCAACCTTTCAATTATATATTTTATTAATTTTTATCAAAATTTATTAAAAGTATGAGAAATCGAATGAATTCGATCTTATACATACACGAGGAAGGTAATCAAAACAGATTTTTAGCTAAACGAAACAGAACTTACAGTTCACTCTATATGGATCATTAATCTTCAATTGTTTTAAATTAACTTCTAGTTGTATAAACCTTTTCTTTTTGTTTCTTTTAAAAATTAGATTAGAGATGTTTGCATTGCGTTTAAGGGCCGTTTGGGGTTCAACCTTTATTTTAATAGATAAAGTATTTTCAGAAAATTATTCAAGGATAATTTCTTAATTTCAAAAATAACTTTTTGACTTTTAAAATTGCGTGGGCCTGAATGTTCATTAATCATTTTCCAACAAAGGTTCTTACCAACCATAAAGTGATACAAAATCCCAGTCACTAAAAGCACCAAACAAAAGACAGAGATCAACAGCTCTGGTAAAAGTGAAAAGAAAGGTGGCACTATCAACTTTGCTGTTATGGACACACAAAAAGCTTCAAGAATCAAAACACAAGCAGTATATATACGCATGTCCTATGCCCATTTTGCATTTCTCAGCTGTTCCTAGTCCTGAACTGGTTGGTTGCCTCTTTTCTCTCTCTAGATCTCTTTGAGCCCTTCTCTCACAGTGTACAATTAATGGCTACTTCTATATTCATGGCCTCTGATCACAGCACAAACACAAACCCACAACCATGTATTCATTTGCCAGAAGATGATGATCACCAGCCAATACGTCGTAGTACTGGAAGAAGAAGGACGAAAGGTAATGAGGCCATGGGTCAGAAAAAGAAAACGCCTCAGAGAGGCATGGGGGTGGCTCAGCTTGAGCGGCTCAGGAAACAAGAAGACCAGACCCTCACCATTAATCCAGCTTCTCTTTCTAATCTTGCTGTGATGAATCCTAATTCTATTCCTATGCAGTTTGCAAAGCTGGGTGGGTTTGGGACTGTGAATGGGGGTGTTGGACATATGGGCTTGAACCAGAATCAGGGTTTCTTTGGTTTTCAAGGACAGTTTCAAGTGGATCCTTTTGGAGTTGGGGGATCGAAGAACTCGAAAGAGCTCTCTTCAACACCAAATGGCGTTAAATGCTACTATGAACACTGTAATGTTTGTCACAAGGTATACCTCTTCAAATTCCATTTTCTTCTCAAAAACTTTCAAGCATAATCTTGAAATATAGCACACGATGGCTGATTATTATTTTTATTTTTTTTGGCAGAAGAAGAGAATTAATGGAGAAATTTTGGGTTGCAGTAGAGCAAAATCAGGTATGTATATGCAGATGTCTCCCATGGGTAACTGTGACTTTTTAGGATTAAATGTTGGAGATAATCCAAGTATTAACCAAGAAAATCAGGAAGTTCGAATACAAGCACCAATCATCCCTCATGCCGGTTATTCAGTTCGGAATTGCCAGTCGGTGAGCCTTATTAAACTTATTATCCTATCGTGATAGTAGAACACCGGATATTTGACATATAAATTTTGTTTATGAACTGTAGGGTGTGGAGGTAGTGGCATTTCACAGGAAGGGAAATTCAAGTACAGGAAATGGAACTTTGTTGATGGAATATGAATTTTTTCCAGGCAGTAGAAGCACTTGTAACAATGAAGTTGGGATGATGAATTTGGGACTTAATTCAGAAGCTTCTTCTTATGCAGATGGAGAAAGAGAATCTGGTTTTGATGCATCCACTTCTCTTGATCTGTCCCTTAAGCTTTCGTATTAGCAGTTTGTCTTTTCACATTTATGTGAAAGTTGTGTTATCAAGAAATTGAACACAGCTTTTTGATTACCCTTTTCTTTCTCAAACTATTTTCACCTCCAAAATGGAACCATACATGTTCTGATTTCTGAATTTCAGTCTCTGATCTTTGTTATTTCATGAGTTCATTAATTTTTCTTGTGAGGGTGATGGATATGAATTGTGGGTTTGTGGTAAAAAATAATGATTTATGAGAGAAATTATGCGTTATTCTCTAAAATCTTTTACCGTAAAAAAAAGCAAAAAATTATTCAAATATGTTCAGAAACAAATTTTCTAAAGCCTAGCCAAATGGCCATTAACTGGCTTTTAATCCCTAACAAGAGGCTAGTGTAGTTGCAAATCTTTTGATTAACTAGCTAGGTTAAAAATCAATAGTTCATTAACTTATGATTTTTCTTCTCAAATGCACAAGTGTTACACCAAAATCTTGTAGAACACAGCACTGATTCATCATTATTATGAAATATAGGTCAGCCATAAACTTTGTTTTCATACTTGTAAATATCGAATTCTTCCAAGAAGAGCTAGAACATTAGTTCGTGCTCCTTGGAAGGTCTTGAATAAACGAATACTCGAATAGAGTAGGAAAAATAAGGTAAACAATGAAGACGATTCATTTTTTTCTCAAAAAATGAAAAACTCGACAATGATTCTACAACACTTAGAAATCAAGAATCATATATTCATTGATTTATTCAAAAATCGAATAATTAAAGAGGGAAAACGACCAACCAATAATCAAAATCCTAGCTAGCTCTTGTCTCTAAAGAAAACAAAAAACCCTAATCTACTACACAAGAAAATGACTTAAACCAATCATTCAACTGAACCCTATGGCTATTTGCATCAATTTTTCTTTATAAACTGCATTTGAAGGATGCTTTTTATTTCACCAGCAATTTGTGTCGACTTCCAATCCCAAAACATTTTCTCCACAATAAATTGTGAATTAGAATCCATTCAAGAACTAAGCACACGATTTACAGAAGCTTAATTTCTTGCAAACCCTAGAAATTAATTCTGATGAAAGGCATTGCCTTTAATAGATTTTATTTGTTTCTTGTAAGTGCTGAAACACAAGGAATGCCTCTGAAAACTTTCTTTAACTGGGAGTCAGCAATCCACTTCAGGACCCTTTTCAAAAATCTTGAAAAAGCTATAAAAATAGAATGCTAAAAAAAAAAAAAAAAGTAGCAGTAAGTAGTTAGTATTTATAAGTACCTGCAGAGCAGCCGATAAGTATTTATCAGCTTACTTCAATAAAACAGTACAAATCTGTAATGAGTGTAAATGTGCAGAAGACTCTCAGTAAAACTAAGGCTGTGAAAGCTTTTTGAAACCCTATTTTGATTGGTTGATGCAGTAATCTACAAGACCCCTTTTGTGATCAGCTTTTTTGTTTTTCCAACTTCAATTTATATTTGTAATTTATTATGTCGACCTAAGTTCATCGGACCATAAAAGATTATCAAAATATCGTAACGTTGATGATATGAGATCGAATACTAAAAGTGCACCTAATCACAAAAGGCACCAAGATTGTATAAATATTCATTTACGTCGATGCTATCGACTGGTAAATATTTCAAGGCATGACATCTACGAACAACAAATGTTGAACTTTCTTTCTTAGGAATTTTACCGTAACCTTATAATTTATTGGTTATCCGAAAATAAGGTTTTTCTTTGACATTCTTCTTATTGTTATTTTTTTCTGTTATTCTTTGGAGTAAAAGGAAATGGAAAAATATCAGTATAGTAACCTTTTTCCTATTACTTTCTGCACAAATGACTTTCAATGCAAATAAAAAGAAAAAAAAAAAAAAAAAGCGTGGACGGCAGGATTCGAACCTGCGCGGGCAGAGCCCACATGATTTCTAGTCATGCCCGATAACCACTCCGGCACGTCCACCACTTTATTATTCACTTCTTATTTTTTATTATTGGTTCATATCTAGTCCTTTTCTTTGTTCAAAAATTATGCACTTGGAGAAACTTAAAAAATTCAGAAATAACTATATATTTTATATCGATAAACCTTAAAATAATTGAATTTGAATAATGCTATATGTACAATTTAATTTGACAATACTGGTTGACAACTCACATTTGACAATATCACATTCATTCATTTCAAAAATTATTTTTTAAATCAATGGTCTAATTTTGAAAACACTAATATTGTCAAGTATGATTGTACAAATAACATAATTGAATTTATAAAGCCTTATTCCTAAGGTCAATATATAAACAAGGAATGACTTTATTTACCTCTATGATATTACAATCATGCTATATGTATATATGAGATTGACGCTCGAATAACACCCCCCTCAGATAGGGGGCTCGTGATTTTTATTTCTCGCAGACCTCCCATGTGAAGGGGATGTCAATCCCGAATGTACAAATAACATTATTGATAATATTATATTGGGGAATGGATTTACCTTTTTCTCTATTATTGCAATTCAATAAAATAAGATTGAATTAATGACTTTTAATATCTAAAGTATAATTATATTGACACTACGTATTTTTATCCATGTTCTAAAAGGCGCGAAAATGCGTCGCCTAGGCACGTTGCAGGTCAAAAACGTGTCGAATTTGACATATGCATGTAAAATTGGGTTTGGTTCAAAAAGGCGGGATAATGCGCGCGCCTAGGCGGGATTAGACGCGCCTAGGCGGCGCATCATCCCGTCTAATCCCCCCTTTTTTTTTGTAAATTTTTTTTNATTTAAAATAATACATTTAATTTCTCTATTTTTAACTTAAATTTTTTGATGAAATAGTCAACCGTTAAAAGATAAACCCTACGTAGGTTAAAATTAAAAGAAATAATCAGCATACAAGGATTTTGGTTATTATTCTTAATAAGGTTGATCTTCTATAAAAATGGTGGTACACATTAAAATTTTCGTTTTCATTCTTCTACTCATTTTCAACCACACATTCTTCAATAAAATAATATTTTTCATCACATCAATAATTTTTCTTTATTTTTCAACCATACGTTCTCCATTAATCTACTATTCTAGAATACATTCTTCCAAAATAATGTGGCTCAAACACACCCTTAAAATATAAAATTTAGTCAAAGTCAAAATTAATAATTAATTTTAATAACACATTTCATGTAATTTACAACTTTTAGACTATAAATTTCATTAATTTTTATTTAAATCTACTAAAAATCTAACGTTAATCCCCATCAATTATGAGCTAATATTAATTAGTACATATTATCGAGTTGTTTTAAAGTGCTATAAAGTAAAAGGTGAATATGTAGTCTTACTTTTATATTTATTATTTTTTTTACTTATTTAAAATGAATGATAAGAAAATAACATTTTACGTTTTTTATTAGAATTTTTGGAAGAAAATGTTAAAATAATGGGAGGTTAATAAGAGAATACTCGAGAATATGATTAATTTGTTCTCTCTCGAAACTTCTAATTAAGAATAAAAATGAAGAGGCCAATTCTCGAGTTAATTGTATTAATAATTAGTGAATTGATGTTTGTGTCTTCGTCTGCTCATTGAAGTTTCAGATATCGAATTTTGACCACTAAAGTTATCGAGTTGCCATTAAATTTGAAAAATTGACGTCGGCATGTCTTGGATATTTAGGAATACTTTCGAAGTATCATTTTCATACGACAAAATAATTTTGCAACATGTTATAAGGGAATGTTTCAAGACATTTTGCAATATACTTGAGCTTTGAGCTTTGTTACAATTCTTTCCCTATTTGATCTATAATCTACATTGACAACAAGAAAATATCGACGATTTTGATGATTAATTTTAACAAAAATATGTATGATATTTATCAAAAAAATTCATAATCTACATTAAGACCCTGTTTGATAGGGTGACAATTCCATGGAAAATGGAAAATCTCACTTTTTGATTGTTTGATTGGATTTTTTTTCTTGGCAATTGGAATTCCCACTTTCCCCCCACACGGTCACAAACTCTTGAATTCATTTTCCCACCACTTAAGTGGGAAAATGGTTTTCCAGGGTTTTTTTTTTCAATGAAAACAAATTTTAAGTGGAATTATAACAAATTCTATCCCTTTAATAGACAATTTTCATGGAAAACAAAGCTAAACGAACACAAAAAGATCAAAAATTTCAATATTTTCCACGTGAAAAATTATACCAATCAAACACAATTAATTGACAATTCCTAGTAAAACAATTCTAGACAATTCAATTTCCCAAAATTCATTTTCTTTCAACCAAAATTTCATTTTTACAATCAAACGGACCCTAACAGCAAAACCGCAAAAGCGGAATAAGAATTAACATTTAAAGAAGGGAAGATTGCAAAAGCAAAGAAGGAAATTGTACCTGGAAACTGTATAATTCCAGAGTTTAATTTCTTGGGCAACCAGATCTATTTGAGGGTGAACGAACACCTAGCTCTCCTATAAATGTAGTCCCTTTTTGGTGGCTAACCAACCTGGATAGTTATACAAAGTTATTATAAGGTACAAATTAAGTACATATGACATTGTAAATAGGTACTTAAATAAACTTAAAACATTAAATTTTGACTTATTTTCTTTTTCAATATGGCAGAGGCAGATCATTGTCCCATACCTTGACCTGATTTTGGGTTACAAAAAGAAGTTATTTACCCAAGTATGGTCAATTGGCACTTAAAAAAAAATAGAATGAGAATGAGATTATACAGTTATACTCATTTCAAGGAGTTCATTGTCAAAATTTAAACACCTTACTGATTTTGCTATCATGACATACCTGCCAAATATATATTTTTTGCCTTTTCAACAAGCATACGCCTGCAATTTCAGTATTTTATTGGAGTTGCTCGTTTGTGACAGATTCCTAATTTAAACTTAGGTTCAGGTCATTCTCTCACAGCAACAGGTATGTAATCTGATTTTGGTTAAGGGCTCCTCTTGAAATTTGCTAGTTCATCTTTCATCTTTATGGATATCAGTTGTTTTACTCCTGATTTGCAGACATGCTTGAATAATATTCTACCTATTTCTGACTGGACATATTTAGAATTGGAATATAGCATGCATAGAACCTTTCTTTTGATTTTTTTTTAATGTTTTTACTTCGAGTTTGTCACTATTTTTGCCGAAGTTTTGATGATTCTAAAACCAATCTTTTGCGGTGCGCAGAAGGCATCACAATCTTCGAGCTATATTTCAGTTGTACGAGAATCGTTTATATTTACTTGATGTAGGATAAAAACTTTCCAATACTGACGTGGCTCTGCAACAATATCTCTAGCACATCAGTAGTGAGAAATTTTAATCCTGCATGTATGGAGTAATGTTGTGTGTTTAAAGAGTTGCTATCTCTTTGTGTCATTTGCTCTTTATGTGTCATTATAACTGGCATCTTGGATGTGATTTTGGTTCTCAATTAGCATTGCCAGTTATATGGTGGCTGCAATGTCTAAATTGTTTCAATCCTTGTATGCTTTTTCTTATGAAATGTGCTATTTTTTCTTGAATTTCCATCTGTGCATGCACGTTGCTTTTATCTTCTGCACGAATCTTTTTAGAAGGTTTGGGATAAAATTCCTGTTTTGACGTTTTTTGCCATAGAATAAGAGCCAAACGCCAAACGGTTCTATGCAGCAGCAGAGAGCCTGGCAGGAAGGCCTTCCCGGCGCCAGACCTTTCTGCCAGGCCAGGAGCCATTGGGCTACCCAACTGCTCTAATGAATTGGTTTTGTAATTGAAGGCCTGTCCGGGTGGGTCTTGAGCTGAGCCTCACACAACTCACATATGAGGGTTGGTTCATCACGGTTCATGACCAACCCATAGCATGTCAAGCCGCCTAGGCAACTCCAAGTTTATTTATCTATCCTCAGCATTAAAGGCCTGTCCGGCTGAGTCATGAGCTGAGCCTCACACAACCCACCTATAGGGGTTGGTTGGTTCATCATGGTTCATGACTGACCCATAATTTGTCAGAGCCGCCCAGACGATTTCAAGATTATTTATCTATCCTCAGCATTTAAGAAACAATTTCATTTATTTCAAAATATTAGAGAAAGTAACAAGGCATTTGAAGTGGCATAAAGCAGAATAGGAATTTGTAATCAATAAAGCACCAACTAATCCGATGGATTATTAGAAAACTGATTCCACATGTGTAACAACAATAGCAAAAAATATTAACCGTGTTCATGGAATAGAAGTATAGTTAGTCGGTTTGAATTAGAATTGGAAACAGTTTCAACAATCTGGTGAGTTTGCCAATGCCTAGAATCATTGCAGACGCATCTCCTTCACCGGAAACAATTTCTTGCTGCAATCTTCAGAGTGAGCCAACAATTGCTGCCGTGCTAGACTTGATCAGAGCCTCTTCTACCTTCCTCTGCGACTTCAATGGTCTGAACAGGCTAGAGATAGACGAACCCACAACCTAAAATTCTTGAAAACGATGGCCTGATGCTAAATTTTATGCATGACAACACGTGGATCCGTTTTATATTAGCCGTGTATTTTGCTTGATTTCAAAGCAGAAGCTTCATTACCAATTTTTTCCATGAAAAAAACCAGGACTTTCGGCAGTAGGCTAAGTCAAATAAACGTGTTTGACAAAAAAAAATTCATCACTCCAATATTTGCCACGATTTAAACAAGTAATGAAATTGAGTCAATGAAATTGACCTTAAATTATTGAAAATAAGCCCTTTGTTTGAAACTGTTTACAATTGATCGAACTTACTTTTAATCCACACGCCTCTTGATATTTGTAAGTGCTAATCACTTATCAATTAAAATCACCCACCAAACAGGAATTTTGACTTTTCAGTCTTTAATGTCATTGAAGTCGTCTATTACATGGGAAACGATCATGATCATCAAGCTTAGAATAATGCTACATAACAGTAATGTCAAGTTCTCATGCATCATCACCTAAAGACCAATCATAAATCTTTCATCTAAATGCATACATTAATCTGTTCGATTATTAGTTCTAAAAGAAAATGGCGCGATCACAATCTTCCACTTTTCTCGGTGCTCTTGCCTACATCTTAACGTTTCTAAAATTCTCTCTAGCGGAAGATACACTTTCTGCAAACCAAATAATCCGTGACGGGCAGACTTTAGTTTCTCAGGGCCAGAGGTTCGAGCTAGGATTCTTCTCCCCTGGTAAGCTCAATGGCAGGTTTTTAGGGATATGGTACAAGACTACCCCGGATGTCGTTGTTTGGGTTGCAAACAGAAACCAGCCCATTACAGACTCACAAGGAATCTTGAATATAAGCAGAAATGGAACTTTAGTCCTCAGCAGAGGCCAAAGAATTATCTGGTCGTCAAATTTGTCTCGTGTTGCATCAAGTCCAGTTGTACGTCTCTTGGACACTGGAAACCTTGTACTAATAGACAAGACAAATGGAACTTCTCCACAAAACTACATGTGGCAGAGTTTTGATTACCCTGGTGACACCAGGTTACCAGGAATGGCGATGGTAGACAGCCCTGTTACCGAACAAGATAAATATTTGACATCTTGGAGAAGTACAGATGACCCATCCCTTGGAGATTTTACCTACAGGGTTGAAAATCATGACCTTGTTGAACTGGTGATCTACAACAAGCAGGTAAAAAGATGCCGTAGTGGCCCATGGAATGGGCATTACTTCAGTAATCTCCCTTTCTTTCCCACAGTACCTTTTAAACCGAATTTGGTAATAAATACAGACAGGGTTTCAGTATTTGATAACAGTTCAATCATCACGAGATTAACTCTAGACGAATCAGGCTTTCTCCAGCGCTATATGATGAATGAGGGCAAAAATAAGTGGAATCTTGTTATGACCATACCCCGTGATTCATGTGACAATTATGGTCGGTGTGGTCCTAATGCTATCTGCAAAATTAATGAAGTACCAATATGCGAATGTCTGAAGGGATTCTCACCTAAGTCTCAACAGGACTGGGACGTACAAGACTGGTCCAGTGGATGCACTAGAATTAGGCCATTGAATTGCCAGAATGGAGATGGGTTTCTACAGGTGGGTGCCAACTTTCCTGATAGGTTGCAGTCTCAGTTGAATATTAATATGAGTTTTGATGTATGTCAAGCACAGTGTTACAAAAGCTGTTCTTGTACAGCTTATGCTACTCCGTTTATAGGTGATGGAGTCATTGGGTGCTTGATGTGGTATGGGGATTTGATTGATATCAGAGAGGTTCCTGGAGCAGATAGCACATTGAACTTCTATATTCGCTTGCCACGTTCAGAACTAGGTAAGTCTATTTGGTAAAAAACTTCTTAGATTCTCTTTTAGTTTCTAAGACATGCATCTTAACCGGAAAATATATGGCATGCTGTTAGAATCTGAAAGTTGTGTTGGATTGAAAATTTAGGTCACGTTCTTTAGTGGATTATGAATGCTTAATAAACTCGGCCCACCATTGATTCCATCAAGGTCGCTAAGGTCGGCCTGTTGACATGCAATGGTGTCAAGTAGCCTTTGCTTAGGCCAGTTTACAAGCCACATTGCCTGTTTAAAAGCAGGACCACCTGGTTCGGTCTAAGTTTTACAAGTATGATCATGACAGACTCATGAATAAGAATTATGCTACGTGTGACATAATAGTCAAATGACAGCCCTCTATTGGGAACACGCCTCCCATTCGGCTATTATGTCGACCTATATGGATCTTGCTATGTACCCATAGCAAGATCCCATGAATAAACCTTATTTTAGCTCGTGTTAAATATAGATAAGAATGGAATGTTCATATAAATAAATAGATACGGTCCAAGTATCTTAAGGTTGTGTTTGGTAAGCCTAATTTTTTTTAAGGAAAATGGAAAATGAATTCTATTTCCAACTTTTTGACTTGTTTGATTGACAAAATTTACCATGGAATTGCCTTTCCTTACTTGTGTCACATCAACCCATTTTTCATGTTTTTAAGGAATTGACTTTCTTGCCAAAGTGGTGGGAATCCATTTTCTTGGCAAAATGGAATTGCTTTATTTTTTTTAAAAAAAAAATTAAATTTTTTTGACAATTGAATTTTTTTTTAGATACAATGGTAAAACAATTTATCACTTTTATTAACAATTTTCATACAAAACAAAGTCAAACGAATGGTATTGGATATAATAATTTTTTTTTTAATTTGACAATTTGAACAAATTCTAGACCCAATGGTAAAAAAAATTATCACTTTAATGAACAATTTTCATGAAAAATAAAGTCAAATGGACACAAAACTTTCAACATTTTTCAGGTGGAAAATTATATCAATCAAACACAATTAAATACAATATATGCATATAATTAACGTACAATAAAACACATTATTTAAATCGTAATTTTTAATTCTCTACACAGTCAAACTTGCCGATAATAAAAGACTTGTATTTGTTCACACTTCTGAAAAAGTAGTTGGCTTTCTCGTTTATATCATTACTTCGGCAAAGTTTCAAAGTGTTAAATTCTATTAGAAATATCAAATATGCCCTCTTAAGCTTTTGAAAATTCTAGATGTTAATATATCTTTTAAATATAAGGTCTGAAAGGAAAATAAAATATGATAAAAACGTGTATTATTAAATTCAATTGACCTAATAATTTTATAAAAAATGATAGATGTATGTCACGAAAGTATTGTTTCGCTTGAAATATCGTGAGTGCGGGACTCTTAAATAAGTAGTAAAATGAATTTTGAGTCCAAGTATCGTACATATTGAGATTGTACTAGTTCAAATTCGAATTAACTTAATCTTAACCGAAACAATTAACATTTGTGATTTTTCCTATAATTAAATTGTGATATAATAATCTAACTTAATTAAAATAAATGCAAGTTTTATAAAAATATGATAATGAAAAGCGTACTATGATTCTAAATCCTATTATCCAATAAGCGGATAAATATACTCCCTCCGTCCCAAAAAGATAGTCTTGTATACTATTTTTGCCCGTCCCAAAAAGATAGTCATGTTGACCAAATGGTAAAAAATATTATCACTTTAATGGACAATTTCCATGAAAAATAAAGTCAAACGGACACCAAACTTTCAACATTTTCCAGGTGGAAAATTATAGCAATCAAACGCAATTAATTACAATTTTCAGTAAAATAATTTCTAAGCAATTAAATTCTCTGAAATTCATTTTCTTTCTACTCATTTTCCACTTTCGCAATCAAACGACCCTTGGTTCAACCGAAAGCTTTCTGCCTGTTGAAAATGTGAAGACTCGTTTTCCCTGTGGGAAAGGAAGGTCTAACATATAACAGAGTGGAGATCCTCAGCTATCATTATAATGAACTTCTAAAAGCTAACATCACAGCATGCATCCTAATTTTATAATCAAGTTTCATATAGCAGAACTTCAGAGAAAATGAACAACGACCAATCTTGTTCGTTGTAGAATATAACGGCAACTATAGATAACAAGTTAATTAAAACATGATTCATGTGAAGAATGATTACATTAGCTGGTCTTTTCAGTTGTAGAGTCAGACGATGATTCAGATAAGAAGAAGAAAAAGAAAAAGCCCAGAAAGCTAATCTTCATATCGACTGCTGTTGGAGTGCTCATCTCTTGCATAATCTTGGGGGCAATACTTCTAAAGATAAGACTAATGAGACAAGGTAATAATACTAACCGTTTATTTCTTTACAAAGGTTTCCAATATCCCTCACACCCAGATTGCGTAAGAATATATAATTCACGCTGAGAACATGCTTTACACAATACCCTAAGGCATAATTTGTTTCACAGGAAAAAGGAAAACAGAAGACTTAGATTTACCTTCATTTGATTTGGCAACTATTGCAGCTGCGACAGATAACTTCTCCACCGAAAACATGATTGGTGAAGGTGGTTTTGGTCAGGTTTACAGGGTAATGGACACGAGTTGTACAAGTTTGCACATTGTACAAGTATATAACATTAACAATTTGGATATTCAGGGCAGCTCACCGGATGGACAAGAAATAGCAGTAAAAAGACTGTCCAAAACATCCAGACAAGGTCTTGAAGAATTCAAAAATGAAGTGAGTTTGATTGCCAAACTCCAACACAGAAACCTCGTCAGACTTTTGGGTTGCTGCACTGAAGGAGATGAAAGAATGTTAATCTATGAGTACATGCAGAACAAAAGCTTGGATAATTTTATTTTTGGTTGACCTAAGAAACCTTTTATCTTATTGATTTGTTTTGAATAATCATATTTTAATTTCAAGAATTTTTGACACTCAGAAAGCGTTCAATTTGGCGCAGATCAAGAAAGAAGGACAATATTGACATGGCCTAAGCGGTTTGACATTATTATGGGGATTTCACGGGGTTTGCTCTATCTTCACCATGACTCCAGATTAAAGATTATCCACAGGGATCTGAAAACAAGCAATATTTTGCTAGACGAAAATCTAAATCCGAAAATTTCGGATTTTGGCTTAGCAAGAATTCTTGGAGGGGGTCAAGGTATTGCAAGAACAAAAAGAGTTATTGGGACATAGTAAGTTTCTCCTCAACTTGAGCAAAACATATAATTGCTTGTACAATATCTCATAACCAATATCTTTACACAGTGGCTATATGGCTCCAGAGTATACCATTGATGGAAAGTTCTCCGTAAAATCAGATGTCTTCAGCATGGGAGTTGTCTTGTTAGAGATGGTGAGTGGCAAAAGGAACAGAGGTTTCAGACATTTAGATCACTATCACAGCCTTTTAGGACATGTAAGTTGTGCAAACAAATCGAATCTCACTTTCGTAGTTAGCTTTTGGTAATTTATAATACACATCTACTGTTTCTCGTGAGCAAAAAACTTGTCTAACACGAGCAATTTTCACAGGCATGGCTACTTTGGAATGAAGACAAGGCTTTGGAACTAATGGATGAATGTTTGACAGATTCATTTGCTGAATGTCAAGTAAAGAGATGCATACATGTGGGCTTATTATGCGTTCAGAAACACGCAGAAGACAGGCCAGTAATGTCCTCTGTGATTTTCATGTTAGGAAGTGAGGAGGGAGCAATTCTTCCAGAACCCAAGGAACCTGGATTTTTCATCGAAAGGAGTTCTTTCAATGACAAAACCTGTACATTAGAGGCCAACACATATACAATCTCAATAACTGATCTAGAAGGCAGATAGAGAGGTCGAACAGTACGATAATTATGGAAGAAACAGTCACTTATATGCTAAAATGTTGATTAAATTCAGGAAAATATTCTTTTCAGATGTTGCGTGGTAAGATTAGTTCAATTGTTGTTCTTCATGAAGGTCGGCTAGATCCCAATTCCAGACTGAAAAAAAAAAAAAAAAAAAAAAAGAGAAAGCAATTGTATGCAATTATATGTATTCATGTCCTTGATTGATGAACTCGTGTAGAGTAAGACGAAATCAAAAGCAGAAAGCAAAAATAAAAACAAAACAAAAACTAAATTTGATTTCCATTTGGAGTGGCACCTGACAAACACTTGTAACTGCAAGTTCCTAAACCCTCTGTCCAATTTCATGAATGCCTCAATGCCTTAATTGTGACCAAGATTTTTCTTACAAAATTAGGTTGTCACTAACATTTCAGATAGCATAGTTTTGGGTTCCTAACCTCCAAAAACAAGGTTTTACGTCCCCAACTTATTTAAAACAAGAGTCTGGAGATAATGGATGTGAGCTCGAACCCGAAAGATTCATATGTAAATCTCAAAGTAAAGAGTTGTATACAAGTGGGCTTATTATGATTGCAGAAGACAGGCCAGAATGTCATCTGTACTTTTCAGGTTACAAAGTGAGGGAGCAATTTTGCCAGAGCCCGAAGAACCTGGATTTTTTGTAAGGAGTTTCAGTAACAAACAAACTTGTAATTCCGAGGCTAATAGGTCCAGTTCAAGTAAATGAGCATATCTAACCTAGAAGCCAGATAGAGATTCAACAGGGGAGTAACTTGTACAATCAGAGAGTTAGTGCAAGTTTTAACAAAATTTTAATTAAATTCATGACTGAAGGAAAATGTTAGCACAGTAAAATATGATTAATGTGAAATTAATCTGAAATCTGAATCAGCCTACATCCAATCCTTTGACGGTCTTATTTGAGATCCCAAAATTGAATAGATTACATTCAAATTGATTCACACTTTCTGATCATTTCCAAGTTTCAACTCATTTTTTTATTTTTATTTTCTAAATTTTCTCATTCCTCTGTAATTGCAAACGAAACTCGTCTCATTGTACCATATTATAGCAGTCCAAGTCATTCAATTTGATCTAGAAATACCCATATTCAGATAATTTCAAATAAAATTACTATTTTTACATCAATAGGATACATGATAATTTCCAGAACATTCTTCAAGTCAACCTGCTATAATATATATCATTTAAGATGTATCCCTTTGTACTCAAATCATACAGTGTCAGCACCTGAAGGATGTGAGTTGCTGAAAAATGGCTTAATCTGTGGTACTAACAGTCTTTTTTATTTGTTTGATTCATACAATTTTCATGTTATACCAAACATGTCAACACCAAGACAGCCGACCAGCCGACCAGCCGACAATGTCTTAATCTGGTACAAACAGGAATTTTTATGACACTGTAATTTGAGCTAGGGGAAGCAATCAGACATGTTCTTTAAATTATTTGGGATATATGATATAAAAAGATAATGAAAACATATACACAATCGTAAAGCGTTATAGTTCACTTGAATTTTGAATTTTTACATGATTGATGAGTGCATCAGATTCCTATAACTGCTGTAACTTATATAGAAGAACTGATGTATATAATGGAGGAGATTTACTACTTAGCACGCTGGCTGAAGGAAAAATATATCTCTTTTAAATGAAAGGAAAATCGAGCAATACTAAGGCAGCTAATGTTATCTATTATCATGCTTCTAGCTGTGTAATGGTCACTTGGTTTATTGAACTTGCTGCATTGATGCTAGTTGTATTTTCAGCAGTGAATAAATTTCTTTCCGTGAAAAAAACAGGCTGTCTAGCTGGAGGCAATTCACCTTCGTTTCCCAACATCATCACTACTGAAGACATGTTTTGCCTATCTTCTGGACGTTGTTGAATGCATAACAATCCCAAGTGGATCGACCGCAGAATTTCTGATAAATAGACGGAGCCAAGATAAGCATCAACTAATTCCATATACCTTCCTTCTTTATAAAGCTTCCACACCTGTACCAATTGAATTCACTTAAAGAGGACAATTTTTTAAATCTAAGTGCTAACAGTACTAATTTCATATACACTTAATGCCCAAGAAGGTTGTGGTGGTGATCCCTGTGAGAAAAATCCTCTGTTTCTTTTGCCACTAACAATCTCAAGCACCAAAGCTAAATACATCTGATTTTATCGAGAATTATCCATCTATTGAGTATTCTGGTGACATGTAGCAGCTGCATGGCAAAATTTATCAATTAAGTTATAAGACATAGAAGAGAATTTCATGCATTATGTTTGGCAAGAGCTTATAAACCATTTATAAACCGTCAAATCAATTTTTATCCACTCTTTTCGTGAGACCCATAAGTAATACCCACCACTCATTTCTATCTAGTTATAAACAAAATCATTTATAAATACTTTCCAACAAAGCTCTAAGATTCTTACTATGTTCCAACTACTCGACTCGTGTTAGCTCCAGTCTCATTTCCTCTGAAACTTCTAGCCATGCCAAAGTCTGATATCTTTGGGTTCTTGTCCGAATCAAGCCAAACTTCTAGCCATGCCAAAGTCTGATATCTTCTAGCCATGCCCACGTATCGATTCTTGGAATTTTCAAGGCTAAAAAATCCCAATTCAAAGGTTCCATCAGATGAAACAATGGTCTCACCATCTTTAAGGATCTGTGTAATATTTATAGTATCTATAGCATTGGAAATCTTGACGAAAGACATTAAGAAGATTAAGACAAAAAGTAAGGGGAAAGCTGTATTCGATATCTTCATGGTTCTAGTTCTAACTAGGGATGGCAAAAAAGCTCGTCGGCTCGGGCTCGGCCTGGAAAAAGCCTGAACTGGGCCTGGCTCCCGACCCGGCCTGTGTTTTAGAAAAAAAAGTAAAAAATAAAAAATAAAAAAAAATTAACTTTCAGCTGCCTACAACGGCAGCTGTCATAGATATGCTTCAAAATTCAATGCATCTTCTAACTTTTTTACCTGACAAATCTTATCATAAGGTCACTTTGAGTGAGGGAAATGTAGAAACGCGTTGAATAGACTTTGATATGTCGACTATTCCCCTTTTCCATTCACATGGATATTGACCTGGAATAAGCAGTGTGTTAGTTTTCTGCACAGTGACCCTTGATTTTTTGGTTGTAAGCAGTTCTTGCTGAACCAGTCATCTGGTTGTAATTTACCTCCCCCAGTATACCCAAGCATCAGACTTGTGCATATGAAAGAGTAATCTATGATCTTTCAACTATTTCCCCTTCCATTTTCTTCCACAATGACTTGATTATGGACATGGAATAATCAGGTCTTGCTATTTATTCTTGTAATAAATAATTGTCAGCTTAAATTCAATGAAAATATCAACTATAATTGTGTATAGGCTAATAGGCATTAATTTAACTCTGTGGACATTAGAACTTTTGAGTTGAACTGGGTCGAAGCTCCTCTATGTACTTCCATAGAGGTGTCAATATGCTTGGGGCGCTTAGGGTCCTGCTCTGTCTTTGCCCAGCCCGCTTGCATCATCATCAGACTTGAGCAAATCAAAACGTGTCGATCATGTTGTACAAGAAGTGTCAATTCTGTAAAGTCTAATAGTCGATTTGGAAACAATGACACTCGAAAACTGATTCCATAATACTGAAATCGACACATATATCTGTGATGTATACAACTTTTTACGGAGACCGGAATAATGTAGAGGAAAAGAAAATCAGAATTGCAAGAAACAAAGATTGTGAAATAATGTAATATATCTTCCTATCTGGCATCTAGTAACGTAATTGTCACTTCGTTTAATGAGTTGGCTGCATTTGTGCTGGTTGAACTCTCAGCAATAACTAAATCTCTTTCTGTGAAAAAACCAGGCCGTTTAGGGTTCGGGAGCTCAACTTCATTTTCCAACATGAAAATCGCTGTAGACATGCTAGGCCTATCTCCTGGATATTGTTGCACGCATAACAGACCGACATGGATTGATCGTAGCACTTCTTTTAAGTAATGCGAAACAGCTTGACAGGTATCAGCTAGTTCCAGTGACCTTCCCTCTTTGTGAAGTATCCATGCCTGTATAAATTTGGATTAGGCTAAGATGACCTTAATTTCTACGCATGATGGTAGTAATTTCTCGTAAAGACAAAATTCTTACATGTCCAAGAAGGTTGAGGTGGTGATCACTATGAGAAAATCCCCAATTCTTCTTTCCACTGACAATTTCTAGCACCAAGACGCCGAAACTATATACATCTGATTTTACAGAGAACACGCCGCGCAATACATACTCTGGTGACATGTAGCCACTGCATAAAAGCGTTAACCAGAAAATAATATTATAAGCAATTGAAATGTATTAGATACAGTGCCGTATATAGATCCTTACTATGTTCCCACAATCCGGCGAGTCTTGGCTCCAGTCTCATCTCCTCCAAAACTTCTAGCCATACCAAAATCCGATATCCTTGGGTTCATGTCAGCATCAAGCAATATGTTGCTTGCTTTGAGGTCTCTATGGATAATTCTCATCCGAGAATCTTGATGAAGATACATTATACCCCTGGCAATGCCATTGATAATATTGAAGCGCTTGGGCCAATCAAGTAACTTACTTTTTGTTTCATCTGCCAAAAGTTGTTATCTTATCAGTATATTTTACCATTTTTGGATGCTTGAATTTAATAGTATTAGTTTCAACGTCTAAGATTAAACTACATCATCTGGCTAACTATAATATGAAGTTATGCCAGTCACAGAATAAAAATTCCAGTATTTATACAAAACAGAGAATTCCGCTTGCTACCAGCATTGATCTTCTGTTCTCTCCATATTGAGCTACTGGTTAGTGGTCACTATGACCTAAATAATATCCAAACAAATCCTAGCGCCATTATTATGGCATTCCACACAAGTACTGGTAATACAAATTTTGAGGTAACTGTATTGTAGTAAGAAATCCTCACCAAATAGAATAAAGTCCAGACTTTTGTTGGGCATGTATTCATAAACCAACATATTTTTCTCTTTTTCAATGCAGCATCCAAGAAGCTTCACGAGATTTCGATGCTGAAGCTTGGAAATGCATACCACTTCATTCTTGAATTCATCAATTCCTTGCTCGGAAGTTTTTGATAATCGTTTCACAGCAATTTCTTGTCCGTCTTCCAGCATGCCCTAACATCAGAACATGTTAAGTATTCATACACTTATAGAAATTAAGTGCTCTCTCTTTTAACGTGTTCTTAGTGTAAAACCTACATCTTTATGTGTATTCATGGGATTCATCAAAGAACAATGTTTCTCCCAGAAACATTTATGAAGCTTCGTCGAAAGAGAATCACATGTTTTTATTCCAGCGCAAAGATAAAAAGAATTTAACCTTTTTTTATCCCCAAGTATTTGCCAGAAACATGAAAGTTAATTTGCAGAAGACAAAAAATATGATCATCATCTGGAAAATGTTCATATTTTCACAGAAGTCTATAGTTTTTCTCATTCCTGCTAAAATGATGCTCTTCATGGTATTTTACTCTAAAAGGCCTGCACTTTATTGACCGGTTTAGATGGGTGAAAATCACAAAGATTTAGAAATTGATTTAAGTATAGGATAGCATTAAGCCTAAGTGGCCTAATTATTTTTAGCTATCTACATGATGCTGTGCAGCACATTTATACCTTATAAACAGGTCCAAATCCACCCTCTCCAAGCTTGTTGTCGATTGCAAAGTTGTTGGTAGCTTTAGATATCGTTGAGAAGTCAAATGAGGGTAGCTCCAACTCCTCGTTTTGAAGTTCAATATACCTTTCTGTGATATGACCAACATGGAGGCTATAATTTATCTAATACATGTTGAGCAAAGAAACTCTCTCCCTGCAGAATGAGTTGATTACCTCCTTTTTTCAGCTTCGGCTTTTTCTTTGTCGTCTTTCGAACGTGTAGAATCCAGAACAGGCCAAGCAGAACTATTATTCCCATTGATGCTGACAAACTCCATATAAGTATTTCTCCTCTCCTTTCTTCTCTGTCTGTAACATTTTATGGCATGTACAGATTAAGATCATTCTCCTTTTTCTTTATTTTCAGTGTCAAAGTGTTAGCTTGCCTATTCAAATAGACTATATACAACTCTCTGAGAAAATTTATAGACAATCAACATTTATTTATCATGAGTTCTTACCCAACTCAGAAGCAGCCATTCTAATATAAATATCTTGATCTTCTACGTAGAGATGTCTGATGTCGATCAAGTCTCCAAACCAAAGCAAGCATCCACTTCCTCCTCTTCTTATATCTAAATTTGTATAAGCTGTGCAAGAGCAATTCCTTAAGCACACTAACTTGCATTCTTGAAGCGTCATACTCTTGTTAAACCAGGAATTTCGAGTGTCAGGCATTTTAATACCAGAATACTTCAGAAATATATCACCCCTTTGGCAGTTCAAGGGATCTCTTCTAATGCACCCGTTCGACCAATCTGACCTTAACCAATCTTCATGATCTCTAGGCACAAATCTACTGAGACATCCACAAACAGGAGAATTTCCAACATCGCAGCTACCATAAGCACCACACAACTTATAAGTATCGCAGTTATCTAGTGGTATGGAAGAATAACTGATCCAGCCTTTATTCTTATCAACCCACATCCAACGCTGTCCAAGTCCATTTGGACTCAATCTGTACCTTGAAATAAGTGATCTACTAATGGTATCTTCCCAAAAGTACACTTCGTTCTTGTTCATGACTAATCCGAACCTGTACGAGGGATCTGGTCCGGGATTTGGTGTTCCACTGAAGCGAAGACCGTTCCATGGTCCAACTCTATGCTGCTCAACTGCACCTTTTCTTATGATTAATAACTGTGGATATCCATTAGGGTCCACCCGAAATTCGTAGTCTCCTGGAGCTGGATCGTCGTCTCTCTTCCATGATGAGAAATAAGTCTCTTTACCAGTCACAAAGTTCCAGCCAAACTTCATACCTGGTAAATAGGTATCAGTTGGATACTCAAAACTCTGCCACAAATAATTCTCCGGCCTATCATCGTCTGAGTCTCTAACGACAAGATTTCCAGAATTCAACAACTGGGCTACTGGAGTCTGACTTGACCTTGACGCTTTAGTCGACCATATGATGTTACTAGTATTGTCGAAAAGAACCAGAAGTCCTGGCTCGATGACCTTCAACACTCCTGATTTATTCTTTAGTGGAATTTCTCTGTTGGCAACCCAAACTACAGTAAAAACAGGAATCTTGTTGTACCAAATTCCCACGTATCGATTATCGGAGTTACCAGGGCTGAAAAATCCCAGTGCAAATGTCTCCTCTGATGAAACTAGAGTGTCACCATCTCTGATTATCTGAGTTGTGTTTAGGATATCAGCTGCAGTAATGTACAGTAAGGATGCTAGAAGAAGAAGAAGAAGAAGAAAATACGTATCTTTAACTGATTCCTTCATGATTCATCTCATATTTTGTGGCTTAACATTCTTTATAGCGTGAATTTCTTTATTATGGGCCCATCCATTTGGAATTCTAAGTCTTCAAATATTACACGGCTTGACAAAGATCAATTAGCCCCCATTTGGTCCCATTATTCCCCGATGAGTTACATTTCATTTCACTATGTTCTTATCAATCATACATTTTTCAATAAAATAATATTACACATAAATTTAAAAAAAAAATCATTCTCTTTTAATCACACACTTCAAAAAATTATTATTTATCTGATTATCTCATTATAATATAGAATAATGGGAGCCAACTGTCGCTAAATGGGTGATTGACGGGTTATTTTCTAGGTGAGTTTCAATGATGTGTAATACTATTCATAGTTAACGACGGCAGTAGTTATTTTTATGCGACAGCTTGTTATTTGTGACAACATAATTATATAAAAATAATAAGTTGTCACATAAGATGACTATTGCAGATTATAAATATGATTATTCTTTTATTATATAAAAAAATATTGATTTTTGGTCTCATTTAGACTTTTCCAATTAATTGTTATAACCCTAAAATTTGACCAAATCTGTCAAGATAGATAGATGAGTTGTACTATAGAGAATAAAATTGCGGCAAAAAGAAGGCAATTTCACACAGGGGAGAACTTTCAGAATAGCCCATGAATAGTGTCTTTTTGGGTTTTTTGTCAAAATGTCTATTTTACCCTTAATGAAATGGTTCATTAATTGCAAGATATATCCTTTTATTTTAAAGTAAATCTCGGATTCGTCTTGTATTTCTTCTATTTTGATTATTAGTATATAAAT
>CAIGRF010385691.1:22395-33388 GCA_903798235.1 Fraxinus ornus | reverse complement strand
CGAATTGAGATTATATTTTTTAAAAAAAATTATTTGTTAATTATTAAAAAGATAAAAAAAATAAAAATATGATCGGAGGATCACCCAAATGGCCAAATGAATTGGCTCACGACATAAGGTAAAGGACTTGTCATTAGTGGATTATAGCGACATCCCGAAAATGTCTATCAAAACATGACTTTCAAATTAAGTTTTGAATTTGTGGATGCCGCCAAAGGAAATGATGATGACATACCTTAAAAAGAAGAGACACATAAAATGGCGCAGGTAAAAGTTACTAAACTTATCGAATTAACTTTCGATGTATTTTTTCATTGAGATTCAATCCAAATCACGATAATATATTCTCGTTCACAAATGATCCCTTTCATCTTTTTAGATTTATGCTCTCTTCCTAGTAAAATCAGCTCGAGCCACAAGTTGACTCGTGGACTAGGTTCACGAGCTCAATATGAGCCCACGAGCTTGGATTGTGTAAGAACGTTGATTCAACTCTTGACTCGTCTCAATTCGAGCACCGACCCATGAATCGACATAAGACGAGTAGTGACTTGACTCGTTTGCCAACCCTACCTCCACCCTATGTACGACCCTTGCAAAACATTCCACCCTATTCTCTTCCATGAATAGAGCTTAGGTTAAGTGATTCACTTCTTCAGTGAAATCAAATCCAATTGCCAAAGCAAAGTAGCCATTAACCTCTTTATATCTTTGTCAAGGGACGAATTTGACGAGAATTGTTCCAGGTAATTATCCTTGAATTATTCTAGTATTTGTTTTGTCAGTTGTTTGTTTCAGCATACTAAGGTTGTTTCCTACCTGTTTGATGTATTGCCACAATCGAGATTCTAAATGTCATTGAAGCTGTTTGGCTCCGTTTCTAAAGTTTAGAAACACTGTCAGAACTGATATTATTAACGTAAAAGAATTAGTTCAATTGTAAACTCAAGCTCATGTTTCGTTCAATTTTCAGTTATATTTTTAGATTGATTCATTTTCCCATTTGAATCAATCGGAATGCCCATTTTTTGTTAATTATAAGTTAAATCCCACACGTTTACGTGCGTTTTATGTGCTTATTCGAGTCAAATTACTAAGTTTTTATGTTGTCTAAGTGTTAAATTCTACTTAATTTGGATTAATTTTCTTTTATTATGGACTCGTTTGAAGCAATTGGAAAAGGATGAAGGACAAATTGACTATTTGATGGAAGTTTGAAGACTAATATTCTCATAAAGAGAAATTTAAGGGCTTGAAGAAAAATAATGCATTAACAAGCATTGGGATTAGAGATGTCAATATGGCTCGTCGGCTCTGATAACTAATGACTCGGCTAAAAAAAAGTCCAAGTCGGGCCGGCTCGTAGCTCGGTGGGACCGACTGAGGCTCGGGACGAGCCCCATTTTGGGGCGTCAACTCGAGCTAGCCCATGGCTGGTCACAGGTCAGTGTTTGCCCCGTGACATGCCGGTTCGAGTCTTAAAAAAAGAATAGAAAAAAAAATTAACAAAAAAAAGCTGTCTGCAAACTTTTTTTTTTAGTTGTATTTTTTATATGTTAATATTTAGTTATTATTTATAATACGTATAAATTGTACAAATTTTAAATTCATAAAAAAAAATTAGATTTATAATGAATTTTTTTAAAAAAAATATTGAGCCGGCTCGGCTCACTAAGGCTCCAGTGAGCTCGGGTCGAGTCTAATTTTTTTGATCAAGCTTCTGTTCGACTTGTTGACACTCCTAATTGGGGTTGAAATGGTCCTCAACTTGAAAATGCAATAGGAATAGAATTGAAATGGAATTGGCTTCCTTTGGATTATTACACCTGCCGGCAGAAAAGAAGGCGGACTCCTAATTGGAAAAGAAAAAGCTGGAGATTATTACAATTAAAAAGAAAAGAAGAATTGGAGAGAGGCTGGCCAGAAACAATTATGTTGCTTGTACAGAATTGGTTTACAAAAATGTGTTGACAAAATGATGTGACAAGATTTAAGTCATTGATTTCAAAAATTATTTTTCAAATCATTAGTCATAGTGGTGGCAATTGAGCCTAGCGACTCGTCGGCTCGTACTGTAGACGCCCACGAGCCGCTCGGACTTGTCAAAAAATGAGCTCGAGCACGAGCCGAGCAGGGCGGCTCGGTCTTGTCAAATTGATGAGCCGCTCGACTTGTTTTGGGCGAGCTCGCCCAAAACCCAACGAGTCGAGCTTAAGCTCGGCTCGTGGGTCACGAGCTCGGCTCATGCGGGTATGGGCCGAATCGACTCGACTCGGCCCATTGCCACCACTAATTAGTCAAGATGTTGCCGGCACTTATTTTGTAACCTAATTTTGTACAAATAGCATGACTCGACTAGAAATTGGATTAAAAATTCAATTACCACTTGGATTCTATTTACTCTAAAAAAGGGCGGGGGCGGCAGAGACACACAGGGCTCAAATGAGGGGGGATTCTTGGAGATAAAAACGAGAAAAGGTGGCTGCAAATTGGGAGAAAAATGGAGGCTGGCTGCTGAATTAATAAGAATTCAATACACATGCATTTTGATGCATACAGAGACAGAGAGAGGGACTGCCGGCTGAAAAAAGAAGAAAAGAAAAGGATTTGGAATCCTAATTGGACTAAAACAGTGGGCTGATAATTGAGAATAAAAAGGGAATTTGGCACCGGAAATTGGAAGACGCACAGACAGCAAACACGAGACGGCAGCAAATAGAGAAAAATGAACCATTCCAGATTTTTTTGTACTTAATTGTACAAGAAATTTGGAAAATTAATCACGTTCCTCCAATTTCTCCCGTTCTACTTTTATTTGTTTAATTACGATATTATGCTAGGCTATATTATTTTGTGATAGGATTTTCGACGACTGTTGATTTTATTTATTTTTTACATTCAAATTACATTTACAATTCTTGAATGATTGACATGAATTTATTTTTCTCTACAATTACTTGATCACTAACTGTATGAGTTTTGTGACTTATTTTACCTTTGAAAGATGAAAAATAAGTTAGACATAGTGTTAATCGTCGTATAGTTCAATAGAAAATATAAATATACCGTTATGATTTACATGATCTTTAAATATTCATAAATCTGTAATGCATTTTTATGTGTTCGCATCCGTCGAAGAAAAATAGTCGGATGACATGTAAAAATAGGTTTAATTTTATTCGAGAGAGATTATTAAACAAAATAAGAATATTGATCTTCATAATTAAATCGTGTTGTCATATTTATAAGTTTCAGGTTAAAGGGGATTGATAAAAGGAGATTCAAGATCCTAGTAGGTTTTTCAAGGTCACATTTTTGTAAAATTTCCATTTAATTATAACCTTTGCATTGATTTTAATTAAGTAGGTCTTACATTCTTAATTATAATAGTTAGTGATAATTTGTTCTTAGAAAAATCACAAATCTCAATTTATTAAAGTGGGTACAATATTTGTACTCAAAATTCATTTGACTACTTGTTGACAAACAGTGTACTTGCGGTATTTCAAGTGAAACCAATATTTTGTGAACAAAAGCTTGTAGGAAACCTTACACATAACAATGAATAATCAATAGGTGTTCTAATTTCTCCTACTACATATAACACAGTATTCTGGTGCGGAAAGCTGATAAACTGCAGGGTACCAAAATAGTCTAAAACAGTAAGTATCCTTTCTATCGTGCTTCAAGTTGTGTAATGGTGAGTTCATTGGTTGAACTGGCTGCAATAATTCTAGGCACGTCTTCATCTACAAATTCATCTCCTTCTGTGAAAAACCCTGGGTTATTTGCCCGCGGTAACACAACATCATTACTCAACATTGCAAGCACTGTAGTCATGCTCGGCCTGTCATCTGGACGTTGTTGCACGCATAACAAACCGATATGGATCAATCGCCGCACTTCGGATAGATTAGCCGAGTCACAAAGATAGGCTTCAATTAGTTCCAATGACCTTCCTTCTCTATAAAGTGTCCATGCCTGCATAAAGTAAAACATATTAATGGACCTTGTCAGCAGGGTTAATTTATAGACGTGTAAATATATTGAAGACACAACAATTACATGTCCTAGAAGGTTGAGGTGTTGATCTCCCCCAAAAAATCCACTATTTCTCTTGCCGCTCACAATTTCTAGCACTAGAACGCCAAAGCTAAATACATCTGATTTTGCTGAGAATCGACCACGCATTGCATATTCTGGTGACATGTAACCACTGCATGAAAGTATTAGCCAGAAGTAAGGTTACAAGTAAATAAAAATGCGCACACTTTGTTTTGTTGTTGAGAATCTTACTGTGTTCCAACCACTCGGTTTGTTTTAACTTCAACCTCATTCCCTCCAAAACTCCTAGCAATGCCAAAATCTGATATCTTAGGATTCATGTCGTTGTCTAGCAATATGTTGCTCGCTTTGAGGTCCCTGTGGATAATTCTCAACTGGGAATCTTGATGAAGATATATAAGTCCTCTAGCAATTCCGTTGACAATTTGGAAGCGCTTGTACCAATCTAGAAACCTACTTTTTCTTTGATCTGTCAAAGCATTGTGCTAGTCAGTACGCCTTATGCAGTTGTTGGATGAACATCAAAAATCAGTTTTAAAATCTATTATCAACTATATTCATATGAGATATGTAACAAAAGAACAATGCTTTCCCATAATTATACAATCAATCAATTAGGAAATAACAATTCGGGACTAGCATAGATCTGCAGTTCTCTGCGTGTTTGTTTAGTTACTACTGACCATAATGTCCATACAATGTCATTAAAATAAGTAGGAATTCATTTTGGCTATACATTAAACTAACACTTCAAATCCACGGTATTTTTTTGGCAGACTGTACGAGAGTTAGAATCCTCACCAAATAGAATAAAGTCTAGGCTTTTGTTTGGCATGTATTCATAAATTAATATGTTTTCTTCTCCTTGAATGCAGCACCCTAGAAGCCTCACAAGATTTCGATGCTGAAGTTTGGCAATACAGATAACTTCATTCTTGAATTCGTCAAGTCCTTGCATGGAAGTTTTTGACAATCGTTTCACAGCAACCTCTTGTCCCTCTTCCAGCGTTCCCTGTGATCAGAACTTGTTCTTATGAAAATATATTTATTTAATGAACTTAAGTATCACTGGATTTCATTTTGCTGAAATTCATCTTTTACTCCATTAAAGTGCCTATTAGGCGGACACAGGACACTGGATATTATGTGAATTGAATGAGTCCATCTCTTGTAACAAGAAAAGCGAATACTTGTTCCTACAATATACAAATTTTTTGTCGTCTTCTGAAAATTCTAGGAAATTTCAGCAGAATGCAACACTTTTTTTCCCCCCCTCCATCTGCATATTTTTACAGAATTAAGCTTATGTAGGAAGTCTAATTTTCAGAAGACACGTGATTTATCATTTTCTGTGAAACTGTTTGAATGGAATGATGCCCGTGGCTCAAGGGTTATCCACAGTTTCGAAACCTCATCTTCTTCACAAGATCTTAGTCTAGGGCATCTCCGTTAAACAAAGTTAACTAGTTATATCGTTCTTCTAAAAGTCTAGCATTTTGTCACCGTTCAAAAACATGAGGATTTCTTAACTGACATAATTAACTAAGTTGTTTAAATATTCAGTATTAGCCTAATTTTCTCTCACAACTTCCAGTAAAAATACGTACATCTGTGTCCACGTACCTTATAAACAGGCCCGAATCCACCCTCTCCAAGCTTGTTTTCAATTGAAAAGTTTCTGGTAGCTTTTGAGATTGTATTGAAGTCAAACAATGGGAGATCCAAGTCTTGTTTTTGACTTTCAGTATGGCTTCCTGCAATGTGAGTGGAGGATATATTAATGAAAGAGAAGGTGCAAAGAGGAAGGGTTCACTGAAGGATGTGTATGCTTGTTTATTAGCTGGTGCGTATTCATGTATTTGTTCTTTTTCATGTTCTAAGTAGTACATGTTCATTTTCCTCCCGCGTCTATT
Source organism: Fraxinus ornus (assembly GCA_903798235.1). Lineage (NCBI taxonomy): Eukaryota > Viridiplantae > Streptophyta > Magnoliopsida > Lamiales > Oleaceae > Fraxinus > Fraxinus ornus. The sequence goes on along the minus strand of CAIGRF010385691.1, from coordinate 27,410 downwards.
GAAAAAGTTTGCTTACCACTTGTTCTCCTTTTTGGGTCATTCTTCTTCCCCTTGAACCTCTTCCAAAAGTACAGCATCAAGCTTAGGCCTAGCAGAACTACTCCCATGACTGATGTCAAAGTTGCTGTGAGTATTTTTTTCTTTCCTTCGGAATCTGCAACAAATTTAATCAAAAATGAATTGCTAATTCGCTTCTTTTTTCTTTTTTCTGTTCATTTTCACACTTTCTTTTAATACATCTTTAAAAATCTAAAGTTTTACCATGAGCATAATTTCTTGTATCATATGATGTCTTACCCAACTCGGAAGAAGCCATTCTAATGTAAATATCTTGTCCATATGAAGACATCTCTCTAATGTCAATCAATGCTTGAAACCAAAACAGGCATCCACTTCTTTGCTCGATATTTAATTGTGCGTATGCCATACAAGAACAATTTTTTGAACATTCCACTTTGCATTGCTTGAGTGTCGTATTCTCATTAAACGTGGAATTCTGTGAGTCTGGCAACTTAATGCTAGAATACTTTAAAAATACATCACCTTGACAATTCAAGGGAGTCCTTCGAATGCACCCATTTGACCAATCACCATTAATCCAACCTCGTGGATCTTTTGGTACAAATCTATGTAGACATCCACAGGATGGAGAATTCCCAATATTGCAATTACCATAAGCACCACACAATTTGTAAGTGTCACAATTATCTGTTGGTAAAGTTACGTAGATGACCCAACCTCTGGTTTGATCAATCCATACCCAGCGTTGTATAACACCACTCTGATTCAAGGTAGCCCTTGAAATTATTGTTTTGTCAATGGTGTCTTCTCTATAGTATGCGGTGCTCTTGTTCATGAATAATCTGTGTGTGAATGTTGGACTCACATATGGTGCCCCACTGAAGCGAATACCATTCCAAGGTCCCATTCTATATATAGTAACTGCACCTCTTTTCATGAAGGCTTGCGGATATCCCGTTGGATCCAAGTAATTTGTTACTTCTCCTGGAGCTGGATCATCATTGCTCGTCCACGATGACAGGGAGTTATCTACACCTGTTGCAGAGTTCCAACCGAAGTTCATGCCTGGCAGATATGTATCAGTTAAATCATCAAAACTCTGCCAAAGGAAATTCTCTGAATTATCGTCATTTGCTTCTTTAAGGACAAGATTTCCCGTCTCCAACAATTGCAGAATTGGAATCTGAGCAGTTCTCGACATATTTGAAGACCATACGACGTTATCAGTGTTATTCAGAAGAACCAACTGGCCTGGCCCAACGACCTTTAACATGCCTGATGTACTTCTTATCGGAATTTGTCTGTTGAGGACCCAAATCACAGCGCTATTAGGTACCTTTTTGTACCAAATTCCCACATACCGATTCTTGGAGTTACCTGGGCTAAAAAACCCCAGTTCAAAGGTTCCTCCAAAAGAAATCAAGGTGCTGCCATCTCTGAGGATCTCACCTGTATTGATGATATCAGTTGCAATGCAATTCTTTAGGATGGACAGCAAGAATGACAGGAGAAGAAGAAGAAGAAAGGCTATATCTTTAATTGATTTCTCCATGGTTCATATGAACTTCAGCATTCAGTACAGAGGATTTGTCAAGGGCAGGCGCCCCCAGGAGTGACTTTTATTGACTTGACTATATAAGTAGAACTAGTCTATCTTTGCTTCGCGATTGTAAATTTTTTTTATAAACATTTAAAATTATTTTTAAGTTAACAATAAGTTATAAAATTGACTGGGACCGTGTTAATGTTTTTCTTATTAATTATACAGATGGTACTAAGAAATCCAGAAATATTCATACTTGATAGAGAAAATTGTAGCCGTCGTCCTTAATCTTTGCACCCTTTTGATTGAATAATGCTATGTAGAATGAGTGGTGTTTAACACTAGTTAGGTAGCAACATGTGTGACATTTGATAAATTGAATTAAATATATTATATAAGGATATATAGCTCATTTAATTGGACCTGTCATGTATTGTTACTTAGGTGTTAAATACTTTTATTGGCTTAGACTATATATAACTAGAATTAGTCTAACTTTGCTTCACTATTGTAAAATTATTTTTTATCCACACATTTTGAGTGAGTTACTAATCTTTAATAAATACTTAGCCCTTATTTGAGTCTTATTTTTAAATTTTATTTTTAAAATTCATTTTCAACCATACATTTTTCTAATAAAATTAGTTAGTACGCGAATCTAAATTACGGGCCCATTTGGTAGAGATTAAAATCGGATTAAAATTGAAAAACTAGCCGTTATTGTTGACTTTTATTAGACGAGTGAGACCCAATAACGCTTATATTTTCAATTTTAATTGGATTAAAATTCCTACAAAGCGGGGCCTATATATATATATATATATATATTCACTACCATCAATTATACTACAAAATCTTCGACATTATTGATCAATTAAAATATGAAGCAAATGATCATGTGTCGTCATTTTAAATTAATCTATTTGTATAATGATGGTTGACAGGATTTGTAGACAATGTTTGATATTGTAAAATCTGAATAGTTGATTTAAAAAATAATTTTTGAAATTTGTTAAAATAAATGAATGTGACGATATCAAATCATGATTGTCAACAAATTTTGTCAATCATTATTGCACATGTAGCATGATTGCTTCATTTCAATGAATGATCAAAGAGACCTGAAAACCTTAACACTCCAGCTTTTCTCATTTTTATGGCAGGCCTCCACTAATGAAAAGACGATTTTGCCCTTCCAAAACAAGAATGGCGTCCGAAAGTCCCCCACCCTTTCTAGAAGCTGTGGTGCAATTTCGTCACTGAAAACCAAGTTAACGGACACAGGTTAAGACCTTTTCTTTGGGTTTTATGTCGACAGCAACTATTTCCCAATGGTCCCCTATCCTTCTCAGAAACCCCTCTTCACCGTCTATTCATCCTTTATTGTTCTTAGTTGTCAAAAATGCTATTTCCCCAAGGTCCCCTATCCTTCTTAGAAACCTCTCTTCACCGTCTATTTTCCTCTATATATTACATAATTCTTCCACCCTTAAACCATCAGAATACAGTTTTAATTTCTTACACAAAAAAGGGAACTTTCTCTTCAAAAATCCCATCTTTATGGCATCAAAAAACCAGCCCAATTTCCAAGATTTCTTGCCCTTGATGGCAGAGAAACTTGGTGGCGATGGTCTGATAGGAGAACTTTGTAATGGGTTTCAAGTCTTGATGGATTCTGATAAAGGGGTCATCACATTTGAGAGTCTCAAGAAGAATTCTGCCTTGCTGGGGCTAAAAGACTTGTCTGATGCTGATCTGCACAATATGTTAAAAGAAGGTGATTTTGATGGAGATGGGGCGCTAAATCAGATGGAATTTTGTGTCCTGATGTTTAGATTGAGCCCTGAGTTGATGGAGCAGTCTTACTTTTTATTGGAAGAGGCTTTTCAATCTGAGGGATTTCAAGATTTTCATTTTCCATTGTAAAGATTTACTTTATCTATTCTAATTTCTAATCATTTTCAATTTCCGTTGACTTTTGGATTCAAAACTATACAGTAATTGGAATGCTAATGGAATTTGTTAGACCATTTGGATACAATAAATGTATGTATGCTCTTTGTTATTTTGTTTTGCTCATTACAGAGAAAATGGACCATGAAATCTTTAAAAAAAGCAAGAAAAATAATCTTTAAAAGCTAAATAATAAAACAAACCATGGCAATTTATTGAAATAGTAAGAAAATTTATCTTCTTAGAATCGCATGGTTTTTTTTTTTTTTTTGGAGAGTTGATTTCAAAAGCATAGACTTCAATTTTTTGGAGAATTGATTTCAACAGCATGTCTAATTAAAGAGATTTCATAACATTATCCTTTTCCTTTCTTGGTCTTAGAGGCCATACTTTCTTGACCAATTCTTCTTGTTTGCATATGAAGCTTCTCTTGCCTAGCGGTGGCAAAAAGGCTCGCCGGCTCGGACGGTTCGAGCTTGGCTCGGAAAAAGTTTGAGTCAGGCCCGGCTCGGGTCCGGTTGCACCGAGCCCCATTTTGGGGCACCGGCCTGTGCCCGGCCGATCGGCCCGACTCATATTTAAAAAAAAAAAATTAAAGCTGCCTGCATTTACAAAAATTAATACTTGAATTCTTGTTTTTTGGAGTTTTACGTGTGATGTGACCACTTTTGCAGTTTTTCAGCTTTGCAGAATTTCAGCTGATTTATTGGTCAAACTTTTTTTTTGATACACAGGTTTCTCATCTTAACCAGACTAATTCCTGGACCTCTAGCCACCAGACCCTCAGAGACTCGAGGAGGTAAATCGCGGGTTATGCCCTTGTTGGCTCACAGGTTCCTGCACCGCTTATACTCCTGGCCCCAAGAGAGCTCTCCCCACTGCTTTCTAGTCATTGTCTTGCCTTCGAGAAAAATCCCCCTTCCAAGACTCGTGCCTTCCAGGAATTAAACTCTCCACGCTGGGGTTGCGAGCCCACCAATGCAATTGTTCCACCACTCGGATGTGCCCCGAGGGGCGATTTATTTGTCAAACTTGCATGGTTTTGAGGTGGGTTTACGTGTAAGGTAGCCTGCTTTGGGATTCTCTTTCTAGTTGTAATTGTATGCTATTTGACCTTTTGGGAGGCTGCCAAGTGATCAAATGCATATCTTTGGATTTAGATTTTGTAGGATTTTAGAGGGCAATTTCAAGTCAAATTTCGTAAAATCAAAACATGAGATTTCTCTACTTATACACCTAATCTTAGAGGTGGCAATGGGCCGAGCCGAGCTGGCTCGACCATGCTAACACGAGCTCGTTACCCACTAGCCGAGCTTCGGCTCGGCTCGTGGGCGTTTGGGCGAGCTCGACTCGTGCCCGAACTCGCCCAAAACGAGCTGAGCACTCGGCTCGTCGCTCGTTATTTTATTTTTTTTTAACACACTATTACACTAGTTTAATTGTAAAAGATATATGCATACACATTTTGTGATTAATTTCTAAATATACATTTTCAAAA
>CAIGRF010385691.1:0-17963 GCA_903798235.1 Fraxinus ornus | reverse complement strand
TTTAAGAAAAAAAATTTAGATTTGACACCCAAAAAAAATAAAAAATAAAAAAAAAAATACTGGCTCGGCTCGGCTCGACCCGCTAAGGCTAGAGCCAAAAGTTCGGACCGAGCCTCATTTTTTTTCGGTTCGTTGACATGGCTACTCTTGCCTACATTAGAGCATCTCCAAGAGACTCTCTATTTTTAAAGAGAATATTCTATCATTTGGAGAGAATCTATATTTTAGAGAGTTAAAATTTTGAAGTACTCCAACAAACTCTTTATATTTAACACTTAATTTTACCACTCCCAAGAAATATTTATTATTTTTCTTTATCTTTTATTTTAACTAGTTTTTCTTTAGATTATTTTATTGTTTTCCTACATTGAAAATTGAAACTTTTTTAATGCATTTAATTATAGAGAGTGGGTTTGGCTCTCCAAATTTGGAGAGTCAAATCCACTCTCTGAATTAAAATGTTAATTTAAAAAGTCTCTTGGAGTATGATTTTAGATGTTGACTCTTTAAAATAGAGAGCATCTCATATTTAAAGAGTCTTTTGAAAATACTCTTATAGCACTTTCTTTGTTATTGCTATCCAAATTGGATATAAATATCTCAGTTTTTAATTATTTTACGATCTATTTTTCTTCGTAGTTTTTATTGTCATATCATGTCACTTTCCGAATTTTCCGGTGACGTTTAGTTGATCCGAAATTGCTATCAACCATGTCGATTTTCCCGACAGTCTCAAGTTGTCCTAAATATCATTTCTATATAATAATCTAAATGGAGTAAATAGTAATGTTGACAAGTTCAAAAGGTAGCTTTCATATGGAAACTTCATTTAAGTCTTTCCAATTGTTTTACTAGTGATTTTCTTTTCCAATTGTTTTACTAGTGATTTTCTTTGAGTGCACATAGAAGTTTATCCATATAAGACTTGCTCTTTGAGAGTGGAATTGTCAACCATAAAGAAATTGTGGGTGAAGGGTCACCTCATCCTTGGATGTGAAGAAGTCAAGAGTTGTCCATTATGGAACCCTTGCATGGAAGTTGCTGTGTATCTTGTGGCATTTTTCCTTCTAACTTATCAGTTAAGTACTCTTAGCTCTTGTTTGGTAAAGCTTTTTTTTTTTTTAAGATTCTAAGGTGGTCAAACTTCATTTTTAACAACACATCTTATTGAATTCACAACTATTCACATTTAACCACACATTTCATTGGACCCACCCGCTCATAATCTCTAAAAGCTTTGTCGAACAAGAGCTTAACTTGGTAGAAACATGAAGCTTCAATGGTTACTCTATTGTCTATAACATGTTATGTTTACTTCCAAATATTTGCTATTGAACTTGTTTTAATAATTTTCTGATTAGAAGAGTTTTTAGAAAATGTTGGGCAAGATAGCTTCCACAAAAAACTCTTCTACAAGAAGGAAAAGAAAAAGCAAAAATTCTACCAGACGGGAAATGATTAGTTGGAGGTAGAAAAATATGTTGGATTCTTGAAACAAAAGCCAACTTGTGATCATTTTCTTGGTGGGGCATTTTTTGAATGCCAAAATTTGTGGCAAAGCATTACATGATTACAGTCTTGAATTTTAAGAGAGAAGAGACAATATAATTTGTAACCTAGTAATTTTGTTCAGGTTAGATCCCTCAATAATGCTAGTGTAAAATGAAATCAGAATTTATTTCAAAACAATAGTGATAGATCATCATTATAATTCCTAATAGAGTCACTAATTTTCTGTGGCAGTGCATATATATTAGCAGCATTGTCATAGTGAGAGTTCAAATTACAGTTTTGGGCTCTAAGTTGGACATGACGATAACAAAGAAAGATAGTTCGATCAAAATCTAGGATAAAACTTGTAGTTTTCTTGTGGTTCGAGTAATCTACTTTTTGGTCCTATATGGAATAAAAGTTGGAATCAAGATCCAACTTTTAGTACAAAAGGTAGTTAAGAAGGTTGACATTGAAATTCAAAAATAAATTTACTTCGAGCATGTTTGGTTGAACTTAAAAATGTTATTATAAAGAAAAAAGTAATTTTTACGAGGGTAAATTCCTAGGGGTCTCAACTTTTTCGTTCGCGCAGCAACTATGTTCGGTACCTTTCATTTGTAACAACTATGTCTCAAACCACTTTTAACATTATGCACATAGTATCGAGACCTAATGTGACCTTATGGAAAACGTTTAGATGTTAAACGATCACGCGAGATGGACATGATTCTTGCTAAAAGCTTATAATTGTACAAATTACTTTCTTTAATTTGAATGCAACTATGACAGTTTTATTCCTTCTGTTGTTGTCAAAACTGGTTGCTATCAGTTATTGTCACGACCAGGAAAAAATTAACCCGATGAATAATACCTTCATTGCTAAGAGGCGTCACAAGAGTTACATTTCAAATATAACTTTTTACTTAAAATTAAGAAAAATAATAAGTTATCCACACGTAATCAAAGATAAGTGACTTTTTTTTTTTTTTTTTTTGGTTTGGTCAAACATGAAAAAAAAAATTAGTTAGATAAAGGAAAATGATGACAGACGGTGAGCGCGAGCGTCAGAACAACTCAATCATCATTAACTGGGTACATATATCAGCTGCTCGGTATTTTTAATCCAAATTTAAACAATTAATTTATCACAAACTTAACCAAACTGGGGAATTGTGTGCTAGTATAAAATAGGGAGCCCAGCTCTGAAGCTCAATGTCAATTCTCACTTTTTCAAACTTATTTTTAATTTTTTACCCACTTTTGAGAAAAAGGAACGCGCTTAATCAATGGCCATCAAAGTTTACATTGTGTAAGTGAGATGTTTCCCGGACAAATTTTGGTTCTTTTCTTTGTATATCTGCTTTCTTGAATCGGATTTGCAGTTTGACGTTGAATTGTGTTTGAACTAATGGAATTATTGAGTCATTTGATGTGTTCTCTTTGATTTTATTTTTGTTTGCTTTTCTATGTGAATTTCGGATCTGTAGCTGATCAAGCGTTTCTTCATGCTTGTGCTTATTGTTGAATATTCATTAATGATTCTTGATTCTGCAAGCTTCTTTTTTCCTGTAAGTGACCAAGTTGATTGTTAATTATTGACTGATCAAGGGAAAGAGGATATGACTAATATAGAATTAAACTTGATTTCTTTTGGCTCGATGAAGAATCCTTTGGATGCAGTAACAGCTTGCCTAGAGATTATAACAGAAATATGAACAACCAAGGATCCAAATAAATTGATTAATGTTATGATTGTGTGATTAGAAGTTATGGTAGTAATATTGTCTTACTAACTATACTTCGACTAATTTTATTATATTGATAAGTGTGCACACGAAGTCGTGAATTGTGGTTTTCATTCAGATAATGGTTTTCCTTCTAGTATCTGTCCAATTATCTGCAGAAGTACATAACAGTTTTAGTCATCAATGTTTGTAAACATATAAGTTTCTCCACCAAGTAGCCTAGTTGAGCATATTCTGTGAGAAAAAAGTTATACAATTATACAATTTGTACGAATTTGGATCTCACCAGGTGATGTAGAGGTATTATTTGAATTAAAGTTACACGAGCTTGACTTTGATAAAGCAGTTAATAGCTCTTTGCTGTAGAATTTTTACACGTAGTTGATATTCTTTCAACACATCACAATCAATTGAGTTCACATCTAAAAGGTCTCGTAGCCAAGGTTCATCAATGAAAGGGAACGCGTGTAATTTTCATCTTTATTTCTTAATTCCCTGCAACGCCTTGGTGCATCAATTTGTCTTCATTATTTTTCTCTTGTTTTTTTATCAAAACTGTCTGACACAATTGGTTTCCAAAGTGATAAAGAACCTATTTGCATTAGATTCAGGTAAAAACTTTAGTAATATAGCTTGAGGAATGATTTGAAGATATGCATCAGCATTTTGTGCTTGGGAGAGATCTCTGATGTTTGCTATGTGGTATTCAGAGTGGCTAGACACTGCCTAAAATAATCTAGGCTGTCCTTTTACTCGTTGAAGTTGGCTTATTTATTTTATAATGTAGTCTAACTAAATCTTCCTGCAAAAGCTAGTTCAAATTCTTGCAACATACCTTTTGCCCTATTGTCTTGCTTTTCCACGTCTCCTGTTGTTGAACAATGCATCAACCAGTTCACAGAATTACACAGGGAAATTGTGTGATAATCTAATACTGACTTTAAGAGGATTGAATGTTGGTCCTTATTGGCACAGTCACAGGGTAGTACACTATTTTAGACAATCTATTTGCTCTGAAATAATGAAGAAAAACATTATCTATATTCATACTGACAATAAGCTCATGATTCTTTTTACAAATAACGTTTCTCTAGAAATCAAGATATATAGTTTTGTTTTANGAAAAAATTAACCCGATGAATAATACCTTCATTGCTATTAGGCGTCACAAGAGTTACATTTCAAATATAACATTTTACTTAAAATTAAGAAAAAAAATAAGTTATCCACACATAATCAAAGATAAGTGACTTTTTTTTTTTTTTTTTGGTTTGGTCAAACATGAAAAAAAAATTAGTTAGATAAAGGAAAATGATGACAGACGGTGAGCGCGAGCGTCAGAACAACTCAATCATCATTAACTGGGTACACATATCAGCTGCTCGGTATTTTTAATCCAAATTTAAACAATTAATTTATCACAAACTTAACCAAACTGGGGAATTGTGTGCTAGTATAAAATAGGGAGCCCAGCTCTGAAGCTCAATGTCAATTCTCACTTTTTCAAACTTATTTTTAATTTTTTACCCACTTTTGAGAAAAAGGAACGCGCTTAATCAATGGCCATCAAAGTTTACATTGTGTAAGTGAGATGTTTCCCGGACAAATTTTGGTTCTTTTCTTTGTATATCTGCTTTCTTGAATCGGATTTGCAGTTTGACGTTGAATTGTGTTTGAACTAATGGAATTATTGAGTCATTTGATGTGTTCTCTTTGATTTTATTTTTGTTTGCTTTTCTATGTGAATTTCGGATCTGTAGCTGATCAAGCGTTTCTTCATGCTTGTGCTTATTGTTGAATATTCATTAATGATTCTTGATTCTGCAAGCTTCTTTTTTCCTGTAAGTGACCAAGTTGATTGTTAATTATTGACTGATCAAGGGAAAGAGGATATGACTAATATAGAATTAAACTTGATTTCTTTTGGCTCGATGAAGAATCCTTTGGATGCAGTAACAGCTTGCCTAGAGATTATAACAGAAATATGAACAACCAAGGATCCAAATAAATTGATTAATGTTATGATTGTGTGATTAGAAGTTATGGTAGTAATATTGTCTTACTAACTATACTTCGACTAATTTTATTATATATTGATAATTGTGCACACGAAGTCGTGAATTGTGGTTTTCATTCAGATAATGGTTTTCCTTCTAGTATCTGTCCAATTATCTGCAGAAGTACATAACAGTTTTAGTCATCAATGTTTGTAAACATATAAGTTTCTCCACCAAGTAGCCTAGTTGAGCATATTCTGTGAGAAAAAAGTTATACAATTATACAATTTGTACGAATTTGGATCTCACCAGGTGATGTAGAGGTATTATTTGAATTAAAGTTACACGAGCTTGACTTTGATAAAGCAGTTAATAGCTCTTTGCTGTAGAATTTTTACACGTAGTTGATATTCTTTCAACACATCACAATCAATTGAGTTCACATCTAAAAGGTCTCGTAGCCAAGGTTCATCAATGAAAGGGAACGCGTGTAATTTTCATCTTTATTTCTTAATTCCCTGCAACGCCTTGGTGCATCAATTTGTCTTCATTATTTTTCTCTTGTTTTTTTATCAAAACTGTCTGACACAATTGGTTTCCAAAGTGGTAAAGAACCTATTTGCATTAGATTCAGGTAAAAACTTTAGTAATATAACTTGAGGAATGATTTGAAGGTATGCATCAGCATTTTGTGCTTGGGAGAGATCTCTGATGTTTGCTATGTGGTATTCAGAGTGGCTAGACACTGCCTAAAATAATCTAGGCTGTCCTTTTACTCGTTGAAGTTGGCTTATTTATTTTATAATGTAGTCTAACTAAATCTTCCTGCAAAAGCTAGTTCAAATTCTTGCAACATACCTTTTGCCCTATTGTCTTGCTTTTCCACGTCTCCTGTTGTTGAACAATGCATCAACCAGTTCACAGAATTACACAGGGAAATTGTGTGATAATCTAATACTGACTTTAAGAGGATTGAATGTTGGTCCTTATTGGCACAGTCACAGGGTAGTACACTATTTTAGACAATCTATTTGCTCTGAAATAATGAAGAAAAACATTATCTATATTCATACTGACAATAAGCTCATGATTCTTTTTACAAATAACGTTTCTCTAGAAATCAAGATATATAGTTTTGTTTTATGACGGATGAGCATGGGATTATACACATTTGTTGATTTTGTGCATGCATTGGTGAGATATTACTAAAATCAAGTAAAACATTTGGATTGTTTTTCACCTTTTGTAACATGAATGATATCGAGGATCTAACTTCACTTTTTTTATAGGTACTATTCCATGTACGGACATGTAGAGAAACTAGCAGAAGAGATAAAGAAAGGGGCTGCGTCTGTTGAAGGGGTTGAAGCCAAACTATGGCAGGTAGGAACTATCCTATCCTCACCATGTCTCATGGAATATTTTAAAAATTAAGAAGAAAAATGTTAACCATCTCATCTAAAAATTTAAGCGGTTAGATCATTATTTAATTAAATGTTGTTTTCCCCTTCATGGGATTATTATAAAGGTCTGACGAGGGATCATTTTTTTTCTAAGGTCTAACAAGGGATAATTTTTTTCTGAAATAGCTGGCATTGACGTGAACCCAGTTTTTTATTTTAGTATGATACCATGTTATCCATTTTATTTAAAAGCTTAAACTATTAGAATAACAAGAAAGCTCTAGAAAGTAACTATATGGATTAGCATTGTCAATGAAAACCATTCATGAGTTACACATTGCAGATTAACAAATTTTTAACTATTATAAAGATTTAAAATTTGACCATGTCTTCTATTGGAGTTAAAATTAGAATACTTACTCCAGCAGCCCCCACCCCACCCAACCCAAAAAGAAAAGGTGGAAAAAATAACAGAATAAAGACCAGCAAAAAGAAACTAAATAAATATAATATGGGGGAGGATACAAAAAAATAGAAGAAAAAATTGAAGTGCATACAAGTCTGAAGAGCACAATAAGTAAAATGAGCTGATAAAATAAAAGATAGACAGAGATGATGTCATAACTATAGGTACTTAGTGTGAAAATAATTTCAATTATTTAGATTAGTTGCATAACTTCTACCAGCATCATAAATTAGTCAGGTTAAAGAGGCTGATTCTAATCACCAGCTAGCAGAAATGTCTAAAAATGAATATACTAATTTCTATGTGGAGAATCAAGATATGTTGGCTGGAAAATTCGTGTTTAAGACTCTGATCAAAGCTACAGTGAGAACTTTCTTCCTCTGTAGGTTAAATTTGATAATAAACCTTTCATGATTTTTCAACTGTCCAGTTTGATTCATTGCATTTTAATCTCTAGAGTTCTTCAGTGTGGTCATCTTCTTCCTACCAGTTTTGACAACTTGACATTGTCATTTGGCTGAAAACCTCAACCAATTACTCAATGACACATTATGCCCCAGTTTGGGCTCCATTAGAAATAGATTTTGGGAAAAAAATGTATTGTATTGGAGAATGTGTTGTTAAAAATTAAGTAAAAGTTTTGGGTTTACGCATAATATTATTTTATTGGAGAATTTGTGGTTGAAAATAAGAAAGAGAAAAATGCATTTCTTTTTAATATTTCGTTTCAAAAAAGTTATTTTTTATGTTTTTCAGTTATTGCGTCGAAGGATAACAGTTTCTTCTGGTAGAGAATACAAGCCGGAGTTTGTTACTCCAATTATTTAGTCATCTTTATTCAAACCTCAGCAACTGCACTGATGTAATAGGCAGACACGTCAGTTTGAGTCTGGGGGATGTTTTTACCTTTTCGAAGTTGGGAGCAAACAAGCTAGGATTGTTAATAAGAAAAAGAAAGAGTAATATCTAGAGCCCTTTTTTGAAAATTGGAAACCAATATTGATAGCATTGCATCAAGAATGTAGTTGCTTTTTCTTGGCTTCAGAAATTTCGAATCTGTTATGCAAGAAACACAGATCAACACTTCTCCCATCTTTGATTCATCAGTTCTCTTCGATTATAACTTTTCTTGATCAATGTTGATTCTTGGTGAAATCCATTAAGGAAATCTTACTTTTCTACTGATGACATCTTCTATGCGGCACAGGTCCCGGAGACACTACCAGATGAGGTGCTCACAAAGATGAGTGCACCTTCAAAGAGTGATGTGCATAATATAACACCCAACGAACTTGCTGAGGCTGATGGTTTTATATTTGGATTCCCCACAAGGTTTGGTATGATGGCTGCCCAATTCAAGGCATTCTTTGATGCTACTGGAGGCCTATGGAGAACACAGCAGCTTGCTGGAAAACCTGCTGGCATCTTCTACAGCACTGGATCTCAAGGCGGTGGGCAAGAAACTACAGCGTAAATCCCTGCTTGATGATCTTTTTACACTATTTGAAGTCTTCTTGGAATTTTGAAATCAAAAACCGAAATAAATATATTGATTTTTCTATTATTGATCTTGGATTCATTGCAGGTTAACTGCTATCACTCAGCTTGTTCACCATGGAATGCTCTTTGTGCCCATTGGATATACATTTGGAGCCGGCATGTTTGACATGGAGAAAATAAAAGGTGGAAGTCCTTATGGTGCTGGAACCTACGCTGGTGATGGTTCAAGACAGCCATCTGAGCTTGAATTACAGCAAGCTTTCCACCAGGGGAAATACATTGCCACAATCACCAAGAAACTGAAGGGAACTGCCTGATCTCTTCCTGTTACAAATATATTGTTTGCTTTTCTCACTATAGTTTCTTTTTTCTTTAAAAACTCTACATATTATTTCTCCAATTGCATGTCATTCTTGCTATGATACTGTCATTGTTAAAGGTTTGTATTCCTTCAGGTTTTAGTATCTTTAGCACGAATATCTGGATTAATTGTAAGCAATTGTTATCCTGTTTGTGATTCTTGTCTCTTGTGAAACATATATTTGAGTACTAAATCCTTGTGTTTTAATCATTTCGAGGTCTAGCAATTTTGTCATCATTTAATTGGATTCAAGATGACTCAAAATGGATATATATGAGTGTGTACTTGGAAAATACAGTTTCTTATAGTCCAACTAACTTTATATTAAAGTTGGATACTTCGACATATAGATAAAACATTTAGGGATATGAATATTGATATGTTTGATACTAAATCTGACTTGGTGGCATTCTGGAATTCTTTTAAGCTTTGTACTAGAAGTTGATCTGGTTCATTTACTTAAGGAACCATAATTTTAACTGTCTGCAGAATGAATAATTAGGTGGATTTGGGTGATTGAAACTCATCTCATTTTGTATATCACATTAAAATTTGTCATTTTGTGAAAGTTACAGAGTTTTCCATTTCAAAACTAGAATACTAACCTTATTCTTAATAAACTTGGGAGTTGAGGATACAAATTCTGGTTCGCCATTCTCATCATCTAGAGTCACTGTCTGACCTGTTATACCTTTCACCAATAATGCAAGTTGGCAGAGGTGTTAATCAGGTCGTGTTGATCCATTCTTGGAGGCTTGTGCTGGGCCACCCTTAGCCCAGCATGACCATATTTTTTTAGGCATGTCTGGCTTTGGGAGCCGCAGCATGCTTCAAATTCTAGGCTTGGGATGTCCACCGCAGGCCGTGTTGGGCTCAGCCATGCTTAGGCCTAGGAGGCTCGATACATTTGGACACTTATGAATAGGCTTGTATTTCATCAAACTTGAGGGGAGCAGACCAAATTATGCTCCGGCGTATTACAGAGGAGAGCTGGGAATGGAACGGGGATGAGATTTCAAAAATAAGCTTCAATTTTAAACAGGAAAATGTTACTCCTGCAACATGTTTCCTTCTTATTTACTTGGGACTGGAACTTTCCATTTTCCCATACTTATTTTTTATTGCTAACTGTAACAATTTTCATTAAGGAATATCTTGGCAAATTGCAGTGGAAAAAAAAGAAAAGAAAGCACAGCATTCAATGAATCAACGATATAATTTAGTCATGTTTGATGTTTGTAAATTATCTACAAATGCTCAAGCTTATGAACACATTTTGAGTGACCCACAAAGTACTATCGACTTTATTTATAACTTAAACAATTTATAAACACGTTTCGTTATTTCAATTTCCGCCCTTGACTTGAAAGAGTGAATGACCATTTTAGAGGTAAACGTTGATATGATAGGAATAATTCCGTCATTGAGATGAAAATTACTAATGGGGTGGAAGCCAAAAAGTCAAAAATCCCCGTTATTTCTCTGCAGTCAACTTTAAATCATTCTTTATGGGGCACACGAAGTTGCACCAAAAAATCGATTTTCTGGGAAAAATCTGCTTCAAACTTTAAATTATTGAATTATGTTTATGATACTTAGGATACATCTTTTAGCCTGATTGCAAAAACATAATATATGGATAAATTGCTTATGCAGTCCTGAATATTTACCATCAGTTTCACTTTGGTCCTCGACTTTTTCTTTTCCAGCCACTAATTCTTCAATCTCCATTTTCAATTTCATCCGTGTTCATAATCTCCCTCCAAAATTGTTGGCGACGCGAGCTAAATATAAATGGGGGTGAAAGGGTTGTTGTATATCAAACAAACAAAAAGAAAAGTTTAATCCGCATAAGCGTAACTAAACTATATAATAAGGTGATTGGAATAAGTATGAAAACTACAAATAAAAACAAAGGGCAGCCAAAAAATAAAGAATAAGAACAAAAACAATTCGAGGCAAGTGATTTTCACTCTTTCGTTAACAAAAAATTGCCCTGCAACGGTGCTCACAGTTCACGACACTTGTCTCCCAAGATACAACAGATTCAACTTGTGGTAGAAGCACTTCAAATCACAAGTTATGGCGAACTATCGACGGAGTTTTCTCTCTACAAAGAAGAAAATGGTTTTAAATGAATTTTGAAGTGATTTGCAAAAGTTTTTATGCAATGCTCAATGTAAATATGGTATGAGATGCCTAATGAACGTCCAAGGGATCCTATATATAGAGGATGAGGGGTTGTGAATGAAGTATCGCGCCCCCAAACTCAGCAACTTTTGCTAAAGGTCGCATCATTCACTATCGCTAGCTTGTCGCTATTGCCTCACTCGAGCGATAAAAATAGTGACTTCGTCGCTAATCTATCGCTCGAGCGACAGTCTAGCATCATGCTAGCAACACACTTAGGAAAATTTTCGACAGTTTCCTCTATTTATTTTCTCAACTTTGGACCTCAATTTCTCATTTATTCGGAATTGATTTTGAGATTTCAAATATTCCAGAAGATCTACTCGACGAGTAGAACAAGTTAGTCTATTTACATTTGTACTTTCACCATCAGATCAAGTCTGAATATTTGGACGAAATTGACACGAAAGTCATTTTTCCAATTTTTATTTTTATTTTTTTTGTTTTGACGCTTAACCAATTTTTTCGATTTTCTAAATCAATTTCCAACAAAAATTGGCATTAAGTTTGTGAAAAGACAATTTTGAAGAAAACAAAAAAATGGAAAATATTTAAAAAAGGAAAAAGAGAGTCGTCTTCTTCACACCCGCCCCCACAGAACACAAACCTCCACCACCTCAATCGATTTGAAACAAACTTGTTTAAAGGATGTCTAGCTTAGAAGACATCTAAGCCTAATAGAAGTTGAAATTTTTTTCGAAGAGTTTTCGTTTAAAAGGACAAAATCGCTCCCAAATAGATTTAAAAGAGCTAAATGTCAAGGAAAAAAAGTTGAGGATCAAAGTATGATCGACTCAAACGTCAAATACTTTGCCTGCAATTCAGACTTATTATAAATTAGTTTCTGATTGACTGTCATTTGAGTGGCCAAATAGGCACAATTAATGTGTGTTGAATCATAATTTTTATCATCAGTGGGTTGATTACCTCAATTTTGCTTAGCTGACGTCAATGCTTACGTGGTAGGAATATATTTCATAGTTTAAGAATAATTTTTAATCCTTAACTTTGCTTTATAAAAGTTCTAAATCAACTTAGAATTTTCTTTTCAAACCTTCGAGTCAATCCTAGATTTAGATTAAAGGTCCGTTTGACAGAACTTTTATTTTTGCATATATTGTAAGAATAATTTTTTGAGAAAATTATCTTATGTTAACTTCTTTTAAAAGTCCTTTTAATTAGACAAAATATTTTAAAAAAATTATTCAAACATATTAAAAAGCAGTCTTTTAATCTTTAAAACAGTTTTTGACTTTTTAAAAGTTTTGCCAAATAGGCCCTAAATGTGTGGTGCAATATAAAATTTCCCAAATTTCAAGATAAACAATTATAAGTAGCAAAAACGAAAATTCTATCAAACTAGCCCTTAAAGCTTATGTGGCTAATCATGATTATTCAAAACATATACAATCGTGCTACACGTATATCTTATTTGACATTAATATTTTTGATAATGTGTCACGTATCAGCATATGATTGGACATTTAAAAAAAAATATACACACGCACTTTTCCGTCCAACACTTTTTAAATTTTCCACACAATATTTACAAAAATGTTCACTATAGAATGTAGCATAATTCAAACATATATACTTTCTTTTTGTACTCATTTTGCTTCTAAGTCCAGTCTCCAATGGGACAGAATGAATAGAAAATAATAATACTTGATGACAGCTTTGATAGAATAAAAGCAATCACACAAAACCTTAAAGCTTGTTGATAACAAAAGTCGATATTTCCACTTATCTTAAAATTTGCGAATAAACCTCGAACCAGTTGAATGTCTCCACGGTTAAACGCACAACCAAAATCATGAAACGACTAAACTCAAATTTGTTGATAACAAGACTCGATATTTTCTTGGGAAAGGAATCATCTTAAAGTTTGTAAATTTAATAAGCATATTTCATATGAATCTCTCAAGAATTATAGCAGAAGTTTTCAATGGGGACCATATAACTCTTTCAAAATTAACCAAATTGAGATGCAAGAGAAATTGACTATCTTCTCTTGTTTAAAAAAATAAAGCCAAAAAGAGATGATATCAGGCAAATTCCCTTTAACTTCCAATGGAAGCACTTCAATGTGACAATTTGATGGAAAGCACAAAGGCAATGTTGATAGCTACTTCTCATGATATATATGTCCTATTCCATTTCTTAAAATAGAATATATATATATATATATATACACACACATAACCATATAAAAGAGGGTGTCGCATGGAACGGGATGGTGGAGGTCGGGTAGGAATAGGGGTGATGGACAGCAACAGAGTCGGGATTTTTACGCAAGAGAGATGAAAGATCATGTGCCACTCTTGATGGTGGGGTAAGATAAGATGTGTTGAGAATTAGAAATTTTAATTCTATAGAAAAAAAATAAAGTATAAAAATCGCAAGATTTATAGAAGTTCGCTCTTAATGTGAGAATACATTATCTTCTATCGCTATAGTAACTCTACAATGCCAAAAAATAAAAAAAAAAATAAAATAAAATAAAAAAATGAACACTTTATCTTCTCTAACCTTTCTCGATTTGAGTACTAGTTCCACACAACAAGAAGAATTAGGTTCCATAATTTAACAGGACGGAGGGTAGGGGGGCAAAGGGCCATCTTCTGACTTCCACTAATATATTCCAAACACACAAACAATTCAAAAGTGAGATTTTCAATCAAATGATATGATCCCCACACAAATTCTTTGTTCTGGAATTCAATTATTCCTTTCATTTTCATTTAGACTAAAGTTAATTGCCAGCTTTATGCAGTATGACAACAGATACAGGCCTGCTACAAAAGCTCCTTCATCCTTTCCCTTACTGCTAATCAAATTTAGTTACAAACAACAAATTAATGTTTTCTATTCTAATCCTAGCTAACCAAACATTAATCATAATTCATCAATTATTACAAGATTATATTTGCATACAAAGAACCCTAATTGTAGCCAAAGCTGCATCATTTTGCCTGTAGATGGCCCAACACTATTCTAACTTTTAACTGGGCATATCCTACTTTTCTTTTCTTTTTTTGCCATTAATCCTTCTTTCTTTGGTACAAAGTCAGGAGGTCCACACTTCTCCTATCTTATCAATATTCCTATTCTTTGCTAGCTAGGGTTTCAATTAAGCCAGTTGCATTAAATGACTATTAATGTTGCCTTATCTGGAAGTTCCTCCGAATGTCGGGGGCCAAAAGAGGACTGACGTTGAAACAGGTACTAAACATAGCCCTCGACTTCTAAGATCTTGTCGCGGTCCTGGTTCAGGAACCTTGGATTTATCAGAACTCTGAAAATATGAGGAAGATAATATGAGATTTTTAAAAACTAACTAGATTACATGGTTGAAGATTAAGAATTATAGGTTTATTAATTTCAAATCTTAATCATTATGACATTAATGTGATGCAAGACTATTTCTGTACCTGCTGGGGTTGTAATATTGGAGCTTCACTTTTCATGTATGGAGTACTTAAGGCCTGACGTTATACAGAAGAAAATATTAATTAGTACAAAATTACCTTGATTTTATGAGCGAAATCTATCACGAAAAATTCTATAATTTGTAAATGATGTTCTATAAGACTTACGCCGATTTGTTCATGTAGATATGATATGTATTCAATAGCTTCAGAAAGCACGGAAGCCGTATCAGTCTGAAAAATCGGATTCGATATTTAGTCATACAAGAAGTTTTGTTTAATAATTCGAGATAAAGTGAAGAAGTTTTTGGAAATTGTTAACATATACCTTTCCAAAAGGTGAAACTAATTGTTGAAGAGCAGTGATTCTGTCTCCCATCTTCTCTTTTCTCACCTAATCAAGAACAAAGATATCGTCGTGTTATATGAATTAAGAAAAAAGCTGGAAATAATCAAAACTTCAACTTTTTCTCAAAGTAAAAGTTTAAATTAATTTGTTGTGCATACCTTAAAAGCTGGCAAAGGCGATGGCGTTTCAATCTTTGGTCTTTTATTTGATACTTGAGTGCTTGTTTTCTTTGCTGTTGTACCCAAATCCCGAATTTCTGAAATATTCTTTTGCAAAAAATGAACACGAATTTTACTATCTTAAACAAGAACGGGAAAACCCTAGTTAAATTTTTACAGGAAAACTTAAGAAAATTTTATTACCTTTGGTTTTTCATCTAAGGCCGGTGTAGGAATTGGAGTTGGCAAGGAAGAAAAGAAGCTATGTCGAACTTCATCGGATGCGTTCCAGAAGGGAGTTTTATTGGTGAAATATATATTACCAGGAGGCTGTTTTTGAGGCACTGTTGTTCTTAAGAATGTCTGAGGAAATTTGTTCAAAGAAGGTGTCAATTCACCGGTGTTCGATCCGTAGTTCATTGGATACGGAAAATTCATGGGCCGTTTTTCGTATGCCGAATGCTGTGGCTGATTTTCAGATAACAGAAAGCCATAGGCTGCGGAATCCACCGGAAAACTGGTGGCTAAACCCTGCTGAGATGTAATTGTAGTGCTTTCAGTTTCACCGGAGCCATCTAAAGAAAAAACCCGGTTGATTTGCTTGTATTCATTCACATTAGAATCCTCAGAAGTTTTAGAATATAATTTCTCCCTCCATTGATCTTGAGAAAATGCTGTACCAGTTTCTTGATGAAAATTGCTATTTGAATTGCTCAAATCTTCTGGAAGCATAGAACGAAAACTGCTCTCAGCTTTTTCTCCTCCACGACTGTCCAAAAAATCAAAGAAATTTCATTCATGCAACAGAAAATGTACTTGAAAAGTAAAAATCAAACTGAAATTAATCGATTAGACCTACGTTAGGGACTGGTTCCAATCCATGGCTTGAGAAGAAAGGCCTAACGCCATCATGTGCAAGTTTGGGTCGGCTAATAAGGCGCCACCGGAAGATTGATCTTGCCCTTGAAACTTTTGCGAATCTTGGAATACCATGGAACCACCGGGAACTGTCCCGGTATCCACTGAAGACCTTGCTTTGTCATCCACCATTTCCATCGCCCATCCAAAGCTTGCTAAGCTATTTAACGTTGTAGAAATAGAAGACTTTTGTGCTGATGATCCGGTTTCAAATCTGTTTCTTGATGTATCCCACCAGTTTCCTCCGCTTCCTATCTGAAATTCATCTGCCATGGCTGTGTCTAAAAATTGAACTCTCCTTTTTCAGTACTAAAAGTAGGGTTCTCTCTTCTTGATTCAGATGCTTATTCTTTGCAAGGTTGCCTCTCTTCTTAATTAGGTTTTGACAAGGTATTTTTTTAATTTTTCAATAAAATGAAATTAAAATTGATTTGATGCATCTGAGTATTTATACCATCAAACCTAAGAAATTAATGACCAGAATTCATGGTTGACTTTTTTAAGAGTGATTAGACAATTGAAAGGAAATATCATTTGAAAAATTAATCCTTCACCCCTTGTTTGGTCCCATTAAAAATTTTAAAAAAATTTCCAATTCTTAATTTTAGCGATTAAAATTTTCATTTTCATTTTTTTAACTCATTTTCAACCATATATTATTCAATAAAATAATATTTTTCATCACATCAATAACTTTTCTTTCTTTTTCAACCACACATTCTCCACCAATTTACTATTCCAGAATACATTTTTCAAAAATAATGTGGCTCAAATACACCCTTAACCATCCAAATAAAATAATATTACACAAAAATCTAAAAATTTTCATTATTTTTCAACTATACATTTTTTCTTCAATCAATATTCCAAAATTTATAAATTCTCTAAAATGGGGTCCAAACAATGATTATATAAATAAATAGAATACTTGGACAAATAATCTTTCTTGGACATTGTCTAGTCAATATACCATTGATGCTACAAGACAAAATTTTCCACCTCATGCCCACAAAAAAATTTGTATTCAAAACAATTATTTTGGCAAAAATCTAGGAAATCCCCAAAAATGAAGTCAGCGATAATATTCATGTAATTGGACTGAATCTTGACCTACAAGTTTAAGGTTTTATTATCTTAATTATGTTGTGGACTATAGGTTGACTAACGATCGAGTATCCTGTTAAACAAGTTTTTTGTGTAAAAGTAGATTGAGAGTTCAAGCAGATATTTAATTAGGATGAGGTGGATTTATAAGCCACGATAAAATTCAGAGTACTGACTATAATGTGAGTCTCGACCAATGTACAGTGTTGTTAAAAGGCTATAAGTAAAGTCATTTTCAATTAAGATAACTAGATACAAATCTGAAAAAGTACACGTGATTGTTATACTGCAAAAGACGTATGTAATGAAAGAAAAGAAAAATACCCTTTAACTAAAAAGAGTTCAAAAGAAGCGCTTTCATTCATTAGTCAACATTTTATAACTCCAAATTATCTATAATATCACCTTTATAAATTGACAAGTTTGAGATCGAAAAAAAAAATATAATAGAATAAAAGTTATTAATTCATAGAGAATTATTGTATCCTATTAGTTCAAGTTGACACCGGAAAATTTATTAAAGAATAGAAATTATTAATTTATTGCATTTATAATGTCTTTGATTTATAAATAGAAAAAAACTTCTTCCTCCATTTTCGGCCATTTGCCCAAGCTCGTGACGATAGTATCAACTTGGCTTAATAATTGAGTAAATGGTAGTATGCATTTCTCGGTATAAAATAGGGAAAATTGCAGTCACGGCACCAACCTTTCACTTTTTTGCAGACTTTGCTCAAACCTTTATTTTGTGCCACACACGGTATTAGACTTTTAAACAATTCGCACTCGGAGTCCAAATTGACAGTTTATGTCCGTTGACCGTTAATAGTAGATTTTGACCAATTTTGAC
>CAIGRF010385667.1:14600-38582 GCA_903798235.1 Fraxinus ornus | reverse complement strand
TTTTGGCTTGTTTGATTGCCACAAAAAAATTTCATAACCAGTTGTGAAAAAAAAAAATTTCATTTTAATGAACAATTTTCATTTAAAATAAAGCCAAACGTGAAAAAAAAGATTCAAAATTTTAAAAATTTTTCGAGTGGAAAATTATACCAATCAA
Source organism: Fraxinus ornus (assembly GCA_903798235.1). Classification (NCBI taxonomy): domain Eukaryota; kingdom Viridiplantae; phylum Streptophyta; class Magnoliopsida; order Lamiales; family Oleaceae; genus Fraxinus; species Fraxinus ornus. Next base: position 38,425 of record CAIGRF010385667.1, on the reverse strand, counting down.
ACACACTTAATTACAATACCCAGTAAAACAATTTCTAGGAAATTTTTTTCTCTGTGAAACATTTTCTTTCCACCCTTGCAATCAAACGGACCCTTATTTCTTGATTGGTGTGTGGCTTGATGTGCACATCATCCAGATGCATGACAAACTGGACCTACGCTGTAGTAAAGATTTTTCCAATTTTTCGGTCATAGCAGACAATGTTATACTGATGAATGTCAAAATCTACCATTGAATTTGATGCTGGGTGTTGCCTGTGATTTCGTGCTAATGACTTGTCAAATTTGATTCAATAGTCCTGAAGAAGCGCTGATTTTTATGCAGTTATGCTGGGGCCATATTTGCTGATGCCTGTTTGAAGGGACTTAATGGGGTCCCTGATGTTGTTGAGTGCTCATTTGTGCAGTCAACAGTCACTGAACTACCTTTTTTCGCATCCAAGGTAATAGAACCACAACCTTACTTTTTTGGTTCATCAATGAGATGTGAACACTTGGTTGGCTATATGAGAACAATGATTGTTAATGGATAAAACCTCTGGTTATCAGGGGTCCACATCTTTTGAGTCGTAATTTTTTTTGAATGAGTCACTCCACTTGACTCGCTGAACAATTATCACGTGCGTGCCTTTTTGCAAAGCCTTAAATCAGCACATTGTGAGGATGTGAAGCCATGTTGTCTGCGTTGTTGGCTGGCTAACATACATATGGCATTTCTGAAGCTTAATTGAGGATATCGAATTTAACTGATCATTGGTTATTAAACCTTGTGTATACTGTGAGTCGTTCATATTTTCTAATTCAGGTTGGCCTGCTTGATTTTATATGGGCACGAATTGTTCTCAAAACAATTGCCAATATATATTTTTATAATCCAGAATTCTGCATATAAGTTTCTGGTTGTTAGCTCATTACCATTAGTAATTATGAAAATTGTCTTGTTTCTGCTTCCAGGTGAGGCTTGGGAAGAATGGTGTTGAAGAAGTCCTAGGCTTGGGCCCACTTTCTGATTACGAGCAACAAGGACTAGAAGCTCTTAAACCCGAGTTGAAATCCTCTATTGAAAAGGGTATCACTTTTGCCAACCAGAGTTGAAATGGCTAAACCAATTCCAATTCTAATATTAAAGAAGTCAAAACAATTTTGCGCATCTTTGGGTGTTGTATTTTCTGTGTTTTTCATTTTACAAAGAGTGGCTACTCTTGAGTAGTCTTGTTACTATTTCTCAAATAATACCAGCAACATAAATAAACTGTTTTGAGGCACGTATTTATTTGGAGATTATAACTATGCTTCTTATGTTTCTCATTGGTTAATGCGCTTAAGTTGATCATTCGTCTGCTAGCCAAGTCAAGTGCTGCACGAGGGAGGGAGGGATCGATTTAAATTTGTGATTGTTTGACTGCTCTATTACACAATTTATCCTTTTTAAACATAATAATAGTATAATCTCCTTTTATTTATAAAAAAAGGCTACTAAAAACTAAGCTCTAAATATATTAATGTGCTTTATGATATTCCTTGTAAATTGTCGATGTCCAAAATTAACAAATGGAAGAAGTGTTTGTTTGACTTGAACATTGCTAGGTTCAGGACTAGACAACTGTAGTTCTGTTTTGTTAATTTCTGATATATGTATTATGTAGTTATGAATGAATTGAGATTTGTTGTCTATTCAATCAATTATTGACACATCATTTTTAAATTAACATGTCATTTTAAATTTATCCTCGTTAACTTCATCATTGACCCACTAAATTGATGACATGTTAATTTAAAGTGATGCGTTAATGATTAATTGTGTGAACATAAAATTGGAGAGCAAATCTCAACTCATTATGAATTGATGTAAATTTCTGCTTAACATTCAAAGGAGCGTTCTGTGTTGCTACTTGCTTAATTTCTGATGTGTGTTGTGTAGTAGTTAATTTCTGCTCAATTTCAAAACGAGTGAAAAAATGTTTGATTGAAAAAGAGGGGGAAAAATCTACTTTCCTGGCTTCCTGCCGGAATAAATTAATTAATCCACGCAAAAATATAGAATAGCTAGAGGATATGATAATATAAGACATCATGAAAATTGGAGAACAAGACAGTTAAATTTCCCATGTGTTGCACTTTATTGACATACATTTGCGTCATTGTACATGAACTAGAACATGCATCTGCGTTTCCAACCAGCTAACTTCAACGAAATCAGAAGAAAACATTTTGCACAAGAGTAAGGTCAATTAAGGGTTCGATTAAGAAGGGATATTTGACCAGAGTCTCCATTCAGAAAGAATACTTCCAAAGGTATATGTGATGATGATGATGATGTTGTCGTTGTTGAATTAAATCTGTACGTTGGTTGTAGTATTTTGCTACCTCTAGGACATGGTATGGTTAAAAGTCGAGGTCCTGTCCTCATCTGCCAAACCTGCAAGAAACCATATTATTTTAACACCCTCTTAAGAGAAGAGACCCTTTAGATTAACATTTTAAATTAGAGAATGAGTTTGACAAATAATTATATGCATTCAAAATATTTCAATTTTCAATGGAGAAAAATAATATAATAATTTAAAGGGAAGCTACTGAAAATAAAAGATAAAGAAAAACAATTAATATTAGTAAAATTAAGTATTAATAATAAAGAGCATATTGAAGTAACTAAATTTTTTTACTCTCTTAAATTTATAGACGTTCTCTAAATTGCAAAATACGCTCTTTAAAAAATATGAGCGTATGCTCTTAATTCAAGTAAATGCAATACCACATCATCCATCAGATAAGAGCAGATGTTAGTAACTTAAGCGAATGCTGAGTATTGATTATCATTATTTCAAGGCATAATCAAACACCAGAAAAAAACAAAATTTAAGCATTTCTTTTCACTGTGACTGTGCTTGTGCAGACTATACTTTTCAAATAAGGAATGTCATCATGCAAGAGAATAGTACCTCAACTATTCCTTTCCGCGGTGCATGTATAGCTAGACAAAGGCAATAATCACTCTTTGAGTACCCATAATAAGCAGAACGTGAAGCTGCATTATCTTTATTGACAAGCATCTCCACAAATAGGCAGTTCGCATCACGATATCCCTGCAAGAGAAAAAAAGATCAATAAGGTATATCATAGGTGCCTCAAATAAATAAATAGCATATGCATCACAAACCTTCCATAAGCGCACCACCACAAGAGCTTGGGTGTCTAACAACAAAATTCGTCCAAGTGAATCAGTTATTGCAGCCAAAGTACCAGTAGGCGACAATGTGAGCTTCTCACCCTTCCTTGGGTGATCCTTCAAACAAGTCAGTGGAGAGGCTGTCATGAAATGCAAGTTTTTAGCTTGTAGCGCAAGTGTGTCAGCATATTTGATGGACAAAATCTAATCGCTAGTAGTATTAATCATCTATACCTACATTTTGACTTAGAAATTAGAATTGTCTCTCTTCAGAAATTCGACAGAAAAAATGCACCAAGAACTAAGAGGGTGTTAATTTTAAAACAATATAACAATTAGAAGCAATTATATCACCTCGAGCAAAGGGTTGAGCCTTCGCTTCTGGCTTTTTTTTTGGCTTTTGTTCACTACGCCATATCAATTTCGAAAATGAAGCAATTGTCGAAAATGTTGCTGGTACAACTTTTGACAGAATAGCCCCCACTAGTGATCTGCTCTTGTCCTCTGAAAGTCTTGAAATATGAAACGAAAGATCAAGCAAGGAGGACAAAAATTGAAAAATGTAGAAGCTATAGCATAATGAGAACAAAAAATATTTTATGGGGAGAGGGATTCTATGGAAATTATGTAACCAAAAAGCTCACCACACCAACCTAAATGCTGAAATTACGGCATCATCTCCAATAGTGACTGCACAATAGTAATGTTGATTTGACTGCCCAACAATAAAAGCAGCTGAATTCAAATACCAGAATTAATTCAGAAACTTGCAAAAGTCACTGGATCAAAGAATATGAACATAAATACAAAGCCATTATCCACACCAGGGAGGAATATGGAAAGCAAGAAAGCAAAAGAATGGAAGGGCAGTAAGAGTTTAAAAAAGAAAGAGGATATAAAAACTCTAAAAGATAAAAAAAAAATGCTAAAGCTTCAAATAAAATAGTAACATTGTTTAAAAGTTTTAACAGTCATAATCGATGAGCATTGTTCATTAATACTCTAAACAATATATATAGAGAAAACCTTAAATTTATAACTACCTGGATTTCCATCAGAGGTGGGGGCATTACACCAGTAATAGCAGCATCTGAACATGGTCCATATTTGCTAACATTCCACAGCTGGTAAGGAAGCCTCGTAAAAGATATTCCAGAATCATCCGGATCCATCTTATCAAAAGAATCATTCCAAGACTGAGAATCTGTCCCTTGAAACCATCGTTGCAGCATATTCTACATATCATTGAGAATACATATCAGAGTTTAGGAAAATATCAGAACTTATGGGAAAATATATACTTAAGTAAATAAAGAAGAAGAAAAAAGGCTGAAAAGGGTGATCTAGGATATAGTTCAATCTTTTAGTGCTAAAATCATGATACCAATATGCCAAGAGAATTAATCTGCTGAAAATTACATAGGTAAGTAATAACAATCATATACCTGAATGTCAGATCCTTCAAACCGAGCAATTACGCCTGGCATAACGACGCAAACCTCCTCTGATGATGTATCTTCTGTTAAATCTTTCTTAGTTCCACGGACCCTCAACTTTAGAATCTTTCCTGGGTTCACGATCTGCAAATTACGACCAGCCATTAAAAAATTCTTTCATTTGAACTTATAGACTGGTAATAATAACAATTGAGGATGCTCAGCAATTAGAACTACAGTTAGATATGAGTAAACAAATATCAAATTCAGTTAAGTCAGTCACCAATCATTCATTCACAAAATCATATATTAATCGTTACCAAGAATCACCCATAATCAAATTAAAGATCCAAACTTTACCGAATTCCATACAGAAAATAGAAACACGATTTAAAAAACATAATTATACACGTTCAAAACTGCCAACCTGTTTGTGAATGAGAGTGCCATGGAGAGAATAAATCAAAAGGTAGCCACATGAGGTTCCAACGGCGAGCACTCTGCTGACGTCATCATCGAAGACGAGCCACTCAACAGCGGAGATTAACTCAGGTTCAATTGGGGAGAGGTCGGGTCGAATCTTGACGACCCGGTTATTGTCGGGATCAGGCCCGCCATTGTTAGTGGATGACCAATGAAGGATGAGAATTAGGGAGCGATTGGCGAGTGCTACGGAGTGGGTGTCGAGGGAAATTAGAAGATCGGGATTATCGACGAGCCAGCCTTCCTTACCGGCGCCGAGATCGGTTAAAGCATCGCAGGCTATACAGCCGAGATCCGTCGTGTGTAAGCGGCGAGACATTGATAGAAGGATTTAGGACATGGTGGTTGATCGGAATTTTGTGCAAGTTTGGCTAATATGAGGAAATAAGAAAAATAACTAAAAGGAAATAACTATTTTTTTTTTGGTTATAAACTGTAAAAAATGAACGTTCGTTAAGTTTATCGGTCTAAAGGAGTCAAAGTTATCAATCTTTGCATTGACTTCAAAGAAACATAGTCACTTCTCTCAAAACAACCGCGTTGAGAAAATATTTTTGATCGCGTTGAGAAGATATTTTTGAATTTGTTTGCTTGATAGGTCTCGACTATTTTCCCCTTCCAATTTGTGACTCCTTTCGTTGGGTTCTAATTCTTAGATGGGGATGTTATTCGGATCAATCTCGCACCAATTTATTCAAATGAGGTTAGATTACTTTTAATATACTAGATTTAGTCCATGTTTAGTTAGAATTAAAATCAAATTAAAATCTCAAATCAAGTTTGTTAGACACTGACCTCCAAGGTCGCTTAGTTCGAATTTATATACTTGATGAAAGGATGATAATGTGAGCTCGGATGTGTGAGGTCAGCTCGGATCTCAGATGATTTATTCAGGAAGTTTGTGTAGCCCTTCAAGGCGAAACAGTGAAAAATGATTAAGAATCACTGACATAATCTTCAAGTTATCAATCAGAAGAGAACACTTGGAAAGGTCTCACGTCAGCACCTACACTATCCTCCAATCAAAAGTCTTAACTTCTCTTCTTAAGTAATACATTAAATGCTGGGGACTCCTGTGCCAGTAACTCATGATCAACTGACAAAGTTAAGCTCGACCGCCAATCCTGTTACGCCAATATGTACTTGTTTAGTTCGGTGTTTGGATTGACAAGACAGCATTGTACTGCATGCATGTATATTTCTCCTATATAAAGCCAAGAAAGCAAAAGAATCGGAGAGGACATGGATTATGAGAAAATATATACAAAATTCTTGTATTTCTTACATATTTCAAATATTTCCCATAATTAGAGAAACAAGATTATCATATTATCACCTTGTAACCTTTTGATTAAACCCCAACTAAATTTGTCTCTATTTATTAAGTTGGCTTGGATTTTGTTTATACATTTTTCAACGTCAACAAAGTTAATAATTAATTTTAATCACACACTTAATGAGATTGGTAACTTTTTAACCACACATTTTATCAAAATTACTAAAAAATTGATTTTTATTTTTATCGTAAAGGGCTTAGTCAAGAGGGGAATTTAAAGACAACTAGATTTATGACTATTGACTGAATATCTTAGGCCTGGATCTACTTGCTATATTCTCAATACATCAAGGACCCCACCTGTAATTTCTCCGGATAAGAACGAAGATATTCCATTTCGACTTGCAACATAATTCCGTAACCAAACACTCACCCAAATCCCCACCATATATAACTGAAGGGTCCTTTCGTCCCCTCGCACAATCCACCGGTTCTACACGCAACGAGCACAGATTTTTTTCATCAGAGAAAAAGTAAAGGAAGAAAGCAAGAAGAAATGTCAGGAATATCACAGGATTGGGAGCCAGTGGTGATCCGCAAGAAGGCCCCTACTGCAGCCGCCCGCAAGGATGAAAAAGCCGTCAACGCCGCCCGTCGCGCCGGCGCTGAGATAGAAACCGTCCGGAAATGTAAGTTTTTGAGTATATTGTGCGCCATTACATACTTTTTTTTTGAAGGAAAATTACTATATTGTTCTGTACGATTTTTTATATTTTTTTTATCCGCTGGATGTGTACGTGTTCGAAGTAAATTGATTGACCTTTTCCAAGGTTTTTTTTTTCATCGGATCTTTCAGTATATTCATCTTTCTGTATTGTGCACATAAGATAATATGACTGTGTATATATGTATATATGCTTTAGTTTGTTCGGCTAGGGTTGCGATTCTTTTCAACGATTAATGTTCTTTAATTCATTCCTTTGTGCAATTATTCATGAAAATATTTGTTCTTCCACGGCTGAATATTATCTAAACTCTTTTCAGGTCAACTTATTTAACTTCAGGTAAGATTCTAATTGTCGAAATAGTTTAGTCCTGGTTACTAATAATTTCAATATATTAAGGTTTGATTAAAAATCATGGTATAATAGGGTTTCGCTACATGTAATTGGAGCCTAGAAATTGCACTTTGTGAATAAAAAAATTCATATTGGATTGGAAGGTTTTTTTATTTCAATCTTAGAGCCCCTAATTCTAAGTCACAGAGTAACTCAAGAGTTTAGCTTAGAGGATTAGTTTAAATGAAGGTCTCGTTAACTTGGGTTGCAGTAAACTAAAAACTTTTGTATTTTCTCTATTTCAAGTGGTCGCAGTTGTCTGTCTTTATATGTATTTTTTCCTTTTATTACAAAATACGTATCATTTGTTTCTGTTTTCGTAATTGAATCTTCGCTAATAACTAGAGCAGATTATATCATGCAGGATATTCCTGTGGTAAATATGAAAAAAAGAAGACTCCACCAGGACGATGGATAACTTCACTTTACTGGATTGGCAATCATGTTGATATTGATCCAGTTTGTGTTCCATGCAAAAATAAAATGCCTGTTATGTTCTCAATTATATATTGTGAGAGGGCAGATTCAGTGCAGCGTTGAACATGTTTTTAGGATCCTCCAGAAGGAAACCTTCAGCATAAAATATCTAACAGGACAAATGCTAACATCTCTTTTTTGGGCTGTCAATCGTGTTGACGTCAGTCCAGTTTGTGTTCTATGCATAAACAAAAATAAATTATATCATTATCATCCGTAGACGAGTTGCCAGGGTTACTCTTTTGTCCTCCAAAAATCAAAATCCTTTTTTAAGTTGAGTTCTTGTTTTCCCTTATCTACTGTTTGTCTAGATGTTTAAGGTAGTGTTGATGACCTTTGTGTAGATCTAGCTTTGTTTGCTGCTTCTAACATTATTCTCTTTCCTGCAGCTAATGCGGGGACAAACAAGGCTGCCTCAAGCAGCGCCACATTGAACACCAGGAAGCTCGATGAAGAGACAGAAAATTTGGCTCGTAAGTTGAAATCGTTTGTATTTTTTCAGAACCTTTATGTGGTTGTGTTATGAAATAATCATTTGCATTGTTAAGTACGTGCATGCTGCCTCCTTTGAGTAAGATCATATTCCCTCATTTCCATAATATTTATGAAGTCTTTTTTATTTTTATCTGGAAACATCACTTATCCTATAGTTGTCAGAGTAGAAGAGAAGACGACAAAATTCAGTAAAAATGAGTGAAACTATGAAAATTGCTTCCTTTACTTAAGACTTCCTTTTTATGAGGTTGTGAGGAAACTGAAAATAATTTAGTTTCTCATTCTATTTGAAGAACAACAGCAGACTTGCAGATATTTCCTCGAGTGATCATCCTTCTTTTACCATCTATATCTTATGGACACGAGTTTAGCTGGATATCCCTCTCCCTTGTCATGATTTGCAATTTATTTCTAAGAACGCTCTCTCGGCTTTGTCCCTTAGCAACAAGGCAACTTGAATTATTTGGTCCTTTGTTGATTGAATTGTAGATAAATATATTCTTTTGAGTTTTGTCATACCTGCCTAAATTTCTCTCTAATTACCTAGGGAACCTTTTCATTTCCTTTTTTTACCAACTGCCTTCGAGTTGGGTAGGTGGACTGAGCTATTTCATTTTTTTTAAAGATTATTAAATGTTGTCAATCGGTTGTTAATTAGCTTCTCAGTTACTGTTTGACTGAAAGACTGCTCCTTAGGAAAATTTTCTGATATGTTACCATAAAACTTTTTTCATTTTTCAGCCGTGGCCCGTGGGTACCCTGATCCAATTTATTATTATTGAGTATTGGTTGATAATCTACTAATCAAACTTGTGCCTGTTATATGCACTCGTTTCCTGTTCCAGCTGTTCAATGTAATTTTTACTTTTTGATGTATCTGGTGTATTCTATATTGTTTGTTGTTTGTCATTTTGTGGTTTTGGTTTTGAGCCGACACCAAGGCAGCATGATTTCATTTTTTTTGACTCCTGTCTAAAGTAATTATTAGTCAAAGTTCTAGGCATATGCAGTTTGGTTTGTATTATTTTTATTGACCTGCCTTCACGTCCCATTTAATATTTTCCATTTTGTCTCAGATGAAAAGGTGCCCAGTGAACTGAAGAAAGCCATTATGCAGGCTCGATTGGACAAGAAATTGACCCAGGCTCAGCTTGCTCAGGTCTGTTTACCCCCCTTGATAGCATACAAATGAATCATCAAACTTACCCTCTTAGGACATGAAATTCATTCTTGCTTGTAATCCTTGACTTCAGATGATAAATGAGAAGCCCCAAATCATCCAGGAATATGAATCTGGAAAGGCAATTCCAAACCAGCAGATTATTTCAAAACTGGAAAGGGCCCTTGGCGTGAAACTTCGAGGAAAGAAATAAAACAAGCAGGCAAGTAGAGTCTAAAAATTTGTTTGCAACGTTGTTTTTGAGTCCTGAAAAAGTGGTGGTGTACATGAACATCTTTTCTTTTGTTTGTAACCGATGTCGCATCTGCTGCTACTATGGTTTATGTATTTGGCTTCCTTGTGAATAGGGGATGTTTTTTGAGTGAAAATATGAGGATTCCCCTCATCTCATGGTTGTACATCGCAATAACGTTGTTTTCTCCTTTCATGAAATAAATCTGTCTACGAGACATTGGAGGTGAAATGATATAGTTGTCTGAGAATTTGGAATATCCTTTGTTATCCATGGAACTTGTGCAAGAACTAGGAAGATGTTTGCAATAATTCAAACTGAAATAGTACAATACATACTGTACATCAAATACTTCCATCAACCAAATGAGATCATTCAGATACAGCGAAAGCAAAAATTCTCTCAAATATATAAAAGTCAACAGGTTCGAGGATAAACAGTTATAAATTACTCGCATGCCAGTTTTGTTCCAAAACTGGTTAGGCAAATAGCAAATGCCTGAAAAGCCGACAGAGGTTGCATATAGTCCATTGTGAAGGTATCACCTCCTACCTTCCCAAACTGGAGAAGTACTGTTTCCTCATCACCTTTTCCACCCGGCTGACTTTGATCAATTGTTGCAACCAGTTGAAAGTTCTTGACTGATGCAACTGTCACTCTACCATGGAAATTCAAGCACCAACATTCCAAGTGTTCATGCCACCTTGGAGCTTTGTTCTTTAAAACTGTGTACCCGAGATTCGAGGACTCGGGTTTCTTCATTCTTAAATTAACTTGAGATTTGTCCACTGTCATTTCTTCTGACATTCGGCACTTAAGTGAGCACGCCATTCTCCTCGGGCCTCTTGACTTCAAGAGGTTAAACTTGTAGGACACCTGCCCTATTTCAAAATTACCAGCTGGAACTTGGGGACTTATCTGTTTGCTTGCAAAACGACGACCAGCTCTACTGCTTGAAGGCTGTGCCCCACTGTGTGGCGGTTGGCTATCATAGATTGAAAAACTAGTTCCAAGGAAATCCGACCTGTCACAAGGTAAAAACACAATTTGCTGAATGTGTCAAAGACGAAAGGAATAAAATTTCAACGATAGAATTTTTATGTAACCAAAATAAATTGATATGCAAAGCCTTGAGAGAGAAGCAGAAAATTGTGAAACGATAATTTTAAGGAAATGCAACTGTACACCCTCGAAGAAATACATCTCCATCAGTTCCATCCAACAGTCAACAGAGTACAAACAAAAAAGTCAACTAGAAATTTCATTCAAAGGACCACACACTATAATCATCAGTCACATCTCCATCTTAAAAGGAAAGCACCTGTTTAGCAGGACTTTTGAAAGGCCAAAAACTACTTTTGGGACTAGGAAGCTGCTTTTGAGTCCGTCTGATTAATTTTCTGGAAGTGCCTTCCCTATCTAATTAAAAGAGCTTTTAGAGAAAACATTTCTACAAGAAGAAGAAGCACTACCAAATGGGCCCAAGTACCATTCAAAAAACATGAAATCATAAGTTGTCGTCAACCCTTCGCCACAAGATCTAGCAGAAGCTTCGATAATTACAATAAAAGTAGGATCAAGTATCAACCATGTTGGAGTAAAGAGAAAGTGATTTTGCATGCCACAAAAGTTACTTCTCAGTAACTAAATAGGAATTCTTACCTTAATTTTCCGACATAGGCATTACTTCCTTGTGATAGATCGTTAGCATCGAGTGATATAATGTACTCGATGTGAGTACCATTCCTGTATCTTCGTGCTGCTAAGAGGAACTTCCCTTCGTCCATAAATGCTGTCATAAATAGTGGAAGACATCTGAGCATAGATCATAAAAGAGCCAAACAAAAGGAAAATCCATGATAAATATAGAGGTATTAGGTAAAACAGTTCCTTGGACTGTCCTTATTAACTTAAGTGGTCGATAAGGAAAATTGTAATCATAGACTATATAATCCCAATGTTAATCTCAAAGCTTTATAACAATTAGTATGTCTAGTTTTACAATCAGCATACTAGACTGCCAAATTATTATGGTTTAGAAGTTAGAACAATCAATATTTTTAATATTGATTGTTCATTATTTGGTACCATCTCTTGTTCATTATTTGGTACAGGATTACATATGTTGTACATATATTATTCTCATGATTTATCATTTTGTGCTATTGTTATTTGAAAAAAATTCTCAAAATAAATAATTTCAATCAAATAATTTCTTGAACTTGATTTCTTTCTTTTTTTTTTCATTCTAATTAACTCTTTCTCATTTTACTTCATTTTAAAAACACACTAAAATGCAATATAAAATATAAGTGATACATGAATGATGATACGCTGAAGCTTTTGCTATATTTGTCGTCTCATTTTCTATTGATATTAGAAGGAAACCGACCAAGGAATGTCGAACCAGGGTTGAATCCGTTATCAAAATTAAATAAATATACCACAAAACTTTGACAAAATGGGTTTAATTTTCTAAATTAATCTATATATATAAATAAAATCACTCGTTAAACTTAGTTAAATTCAATTAGCTATGACCATTTCTAGTATTGATAGAAATTTAGATAACAAATATAAAGTTTCAATTGAATTGCTTGAATAAATGTATAGGGTTTCATTGTGCTGTTAAAGGAAAACGAGAAAGATAAGAGTGAACTGAAATGAAAAAAGAAACTAAGTTTGCAATATCAATTATTTTGGGATTTAATTTGTGTATAGATTTTTTTTCATATAACAATTAACAATAGCACACAATGATCAGTGCAAGAATGATTTAAGTAATATATGTGTAAATAAATGATGAAGAAAAGATGGTAACTGGAATTTAAATTTTATACTTATTATATAATCGTGCAGTGGAATTCAGTGCAGGAAAATTGAGGAAGCAAACAATAAAAGGTGCGGGGCAATAGGGTAGGAAACTATACCTTTTTGGACCTTTTACTCCATCCATTATTGGGCTCTAGAAGCTTAAAGTTTTTCATTTATTCCTTAGAAAAGAAAAAAAACCCAGCAAAACTAGTCCCACATGACACAGGAGCATATATTTGACACCGCACAAGAAAGAAAAGGAGTGTAAAGAAGAAAAGAATATATGGCAAAGGAAATTATATTATTCGTATAATTCAGGTGTTGACAATTACAATGAATTAGCTCTTTATTTATAAAACAAATAATCTAAAGGAAGCTAAAAATAAACGAACTTCTACTAAACTAAAATTTTATCTTATCCGATCTAGACAATCATAATCATAATTAGATTCTATTTTACACTTTTATCTAAACTATATCTCTATTTGTATATCCATCAACAGGTCAACCAGTTTGCTGTGGGGACGGGCTAGTTTTTAACGATTTTTAATTAGAGCAGTTTTGAGTGAAAACAGAACCGGTTTTTGGCCAGTTCTGGGTTTTCCCGGTCGAACTGGCTGGTTTAGATTTGACAACATATGAAAATTAAGTGTGGTCAAGTTTAATGAGTACTTTTAACTGCATATAATTAATTTAGTATATTAACTTATTTTTGTCAATTTTTAGTGTATATCCATTTATCTATATTTGATCACTTCTTTGACCTTTTGACAATTGACCATTTCTATTAGTTTATGCATGTGACAATTTTCAAAACATAGCTTGTTTAGGGAAAGAAATTAGAATTTATTTTATTTTTAAGTTTCCTATTTAAATTAGGTTAAACTAAAGCTCTCTATAAAGAGGGTTAATATTCAATACAAATCAGTTGTATAAACAAAGAGTTTTTCTCTAATTTTCTCCCCTCTCACATTTCTCCCTCTTTTTTAACTTCAGCCCCTTCGTCTATTCTCTTTCTATTCCTTTTCTCCTCTGTTCTCACCCTTCATCTAAATTCTCTCCTCTCTTCTAGTACGTAATACGTCAAGAACCAAACATCATTTAGAATTAGAATCGTAAAAAACAAAATACTATTTCATAATCATCCAAAGACCAGATCAAGTTAACTAGTAATGAACATCAAAAGTAGAGAAAAGAAGAGGAGGAAATCTCTGCTCTCATTAAAGAAAATATTATGACAATCCATGCGCACTGGGCACTGAGATGTATCCACAATAAGTGTAATGATATACGTTTTGATTGCCAATGTGTATCACTGATTCTGGTTGCTTTCTAATGTAGTAATAATTCTTTTTCGTCTCCAATCAGACATAAGTTCCATGTCTTAGGAAACCTCCGTTATCTTTCCTTAGATCATAAATTTTCAATTTTTTTTGGAATCCTATACCTTTTCTATTGTCATTGCATGCAGCTTAAAAGTAAAAGGTACAAATACTTCAAGATAAAATATTAATAATATAAAAAAACTAGAATATAGACTTAAGGAAATGATTTGAAAATATCTGGAGCACTACTAGAAGTAGATGACAGCTTGAAACAAATGAGTAAAAACTCTTACATTTTGACCAGTGACAGATCCAGGATACTGAGTGAGCACGGCGACAATTGACCGATGATCGTCAATGGCCGCAATAAAAATCAAATATATCTATTACTTTGCTAAAATTGAACATATATATATTTCTGTTACATTTAATTTAACATCCACCAAATGCCATAGTGGTCAAACTTTCCATAATTTCGAAGGCGGAAGGGGGGGTTTCGAATCTTTCGCACCGTAGCAGTTTTAATAATCAAATATCTATTACTTTGCTAAAACTGAACATATATATTTCTGTTATATTAAATCCATCAAATGCCATGGTCGTCAAGCTTTCCAAAATTCCAAAGGGGAGCATAGGTTTGAATTTTTCTCATTGCATTGGTTTTAATAACTATGCTTCAGAATGATGGAAGATATTAAACTAAAATAATTGAATAAAGGATTGTTCTTGTAGACAGTCCGCCACTGATTTTGACACGATGCATAAGTAAATAATAAGAGGAAAGGTGAACAATTAATGCTAGTGCAAGAAGTGAAGAAAAATTAACAGACCAAGTCCAGATACTTAGCAAACATCAATCATGATGTCTCTACTCACGAGATATTAATAATAATGGCCCAACAGATTTTTAATGGTCCTCCTAATAATAGAGGTTAAACTTCAAGGTTTTAAAACAGTCAATTCACCAGATAGAAAATAACTGAATATCATCAGTCACACAAGCAAATTTCAAGTTAAAAGTTATCTTGGAAACTTCCAATAAAGGTTTACTTACATGGTGAAAGAGCTAGATAAAGGTAAAACGTAGCATTCTTCTTGTCACGCTTTATAAGACACTGACGTGGAGACTCCCGAGGCCCTGGCTGCAGCATAAAAGAAATTTAAAGTATCAGCCAACATAATTTCTAAAGTTCCCAGTTCAGCATGGATAAAGTTTTAATGATATCACACATTTTTAACAACAACAACAATGAAACTCGTTGAACATAAATGACATAGAAAACTTAAAAACAATCAATAATCATCAAATCTTTTTGCCCAAATCGCATCTCCAGATGCTTTCGTTTAATCAAGTACAGCAGAATACTCCAGCAATTTTCACTACTAATTTCCCCATGAACGCTATTGGCATGTACAAGCATATGTATCATTTTATTCCAAGAAACTTAGCCCAAGTCTAATGAAAACATACAAAATAGAATCATCAAATGAATACAGATGAACTAAAGTCGGTTCAATTAGAAAATGACTAACAGGCAACAGCTATTTCTCAAAAGCAATTGACAACATGACAACTTCCATTCATAAACAACCATTTCAAATTCGAAGAGAGTTATTTCTATTCTAATTCGGATGCTCTAATTATGTAAAGTTGTTAAATGAACAACAGTTCCCAAACCAGACTCAGATCACTAATATCAAAATCCACGAAATTCCCAAATCACTAATTTGAAACAGAAGTACTTCAAAATAGAAGAAAAAATAAAAAAAATAAAAAAATTCAACCTTCTTGAGGCAAGAAGGGAAAGTGATTTTTGCAGCCTGTGGATTAACGGACGCCTTCTCGACCACATCTTTTGTGACCTTCCTCCAATGCTTGCAAACGCACCCGCATGCAACAACGTTTTGGCGCTGTGGCCATTGCTCCTCGCTCACCTCCACACTCTGTATTATCTCCCCCAGCAGCTCCGGCAACATACCTGCCCACAAACCCGACTTACCAACGACGCCGTTTTGCTGTTCTTCTTTATCACAATCATTTTCCTTTTCTGCGGTTTCTATTTCTTCTTTGTTATTGTAATTAAAACTAATTTGGGTATCTGGGGATTTGAATTCTTTAAAGGATTTGGACAGTGTGAAGGAACGATGGGAGATTTTTGTGGAGAGAAAAGAACGTCGCAGCGACATCTCGTTTTCTAGAGAGAGAAACGCGAGGGATCTAGAGAGAGAGAGACAGAGAGAGAGAGAGTGGAGTAAGAAAAATGGAGATTTTCTTGAATCAATGCGGAGAAACAGTTACCCGCTTGTGTCGTGAAATTAAGCCCTGCTTGAAAATCAAAAACAAAGTTTTGGATAGGGCCGCAGTTAAATTTTATGGAAAAATTTTGGGTTCATGCATATCAACATGTGAAAATGAATATATAGGAAAAAGAATTTGAAAATAATAATAGTCTAATAGGCTAAGACCCATGGGCATTAATTTTCATGGAACTAGAAAAATATTTTCCACTTTCCACCTAATGTCATGTTTGATGAGTCAAATTTGGATAGGAAAACCTTTTCTTACTTTTGGGCCACGCGCTTGATTTTCCTCAAAATTGGGGGGAATTGATTTTCTAGTTGACTGGTTTTTTTTTTTTGGTTATGATTTTTTGGTACTGAAAATAAATTTCACAACCAATTGTAAAAAGATTTTTTCATTTTAATGGACAATTTTTATTTAAAACAAAGTCAAACGAATACTAAATATTGATGAAAAAAACTTTTTCATTTTTTTATTTACTTTTTGGCACTGAAAACAAATTTTATAACCAATTGTGAAAAAATTATCACATTAATGGACAATTTTCATGTAAAATATAGCCAAACGAACCAAAATTTAAAAAAAATTTCGGGTAGAAAATTATATCAATCAAACACACTTAATTAACAATTCCCTGCAAAATACTTTCTAGACAATTATTTTCCCTAAAATTCATTTTATTTCCGTCCTCACTATCAAACGGACCCTAAATGATGTGGTTATTTGAGATTTTTGTGACAGCCGGTAGAAGACTGTGGCTTTGTTTCTTTTATTGTCTGTATGTAAATTGGGGTCCTTCTTTGAATTGTTGACTCAGCTCCAATTGTGGTTACTCAACGCTGTTAAAAAACTCGGCCAGCGGTCCGTGGTGGCATTCAAGGTTTTATGACTTTGAATTGGAAGCATTCTATAAAGCCGATGTGATATCTAATTGGGAATGTCACATTTACACTTAAATAATCGTACTATATGTATGTTGTGAATTTAAATAGGAACCGTGCTAGAAGGCCAGGGTCAATGACCCATGGNCTGTGGCCATTGCTCCTCGCTCACCTCCACACTCTGTATTATCTCCCCCAGCAGCTCCGGCAACATACCTGCCCACAAACCCGACTTACCAACGACGCCGTTTTGCTGTTCTTCTTTATCACAATCATTTTCCTTTTCTGCGGTTTCTATTTCTTCTTTGTTATTGTAATTAAAACTAATTTGGGTATCTGGGGATTTGAATTCTTTAAAGGATTTGGACAGTGTGAAGGAACGATGGGAGATTTTTGTGGAGAGAAAAGAACGTCGCAGCGACATCTCGTTTTCTAGAGAGAGAAACACGAGGGATCTAGAGAGAGAGAGAGAGTGGAGTAAGAAAAATGAGAGATTTTAGCTTGAATCAATGCGGAGAAACAGTTACCCGCTTGTGTCGTGAAATTAAGCCCTGTTTGAAAATCAAAAACAAAGTTTTGGATAGGGCTGCAGTTAAATTGTATGGAAAAATTTTGGGTTCATGCATATCAACACGTGAAAATGAATATATAGAAAAAAGAATTTGAAAATAATAATAGTCTAATAGGCTAAGACCCTGTTTGATGGACATTAATTTTCATGGAACTAGGAAAATATTTTCCATTTTCCACATAATGTCATGTTTGATGAGCCAAATTTGGATAGGAAAACCTTTTCTTACTTTTGGGCCACGCGCTTGATTTTCCTCAAAATTGGGAAATTGGGGGAATTGATTTTCTAGTTGACTGATTTTTTTTTTTGGTAATGAAAATAAATTTCATAACCAATTGTAAAAAGATTTTTTCATTTTAATGGACAATTTTCATGTAAAACAAAGTCAAACGAATACTAAATTCTGATGAAAAAAAACTTTTTCATTTTTTTATTTACTTTTTGGCCATGGAAACAAATTTTATAACCAATTGTAAAAAAAATTATCACATTAATGGACAATTTTCATGTAAAATATAGCCAAACGAACCAAAATTTTAAAAAAAATTCGGGTGGAAAATTATATCAATCAAACACACTTAATTAACAATTTCAGGCAAAATACTTTTTAGACAATTATTTTCCCTGAAATTCATTTTATTTCCGTCCTCACTATCAAACGGATCCTAAATGATGTGGAAAGTTATGTATTGACTGTTATTTGAGATTTTTGTGACAGCCGGTAGAAGACTGTGGCTTTGTTTCTTTTATTGTCTGTATGTAAATTGGGGTCCTTCTTTGAATTGTTGACTCAGCTCCAATTGTGGTTACTCAACGCTATTAAAAAACTCGGCCAGCGGTCCGTGGTGGCATTCAAGGTTTTATGACTTTGAATTGGAAGCATTCTATAAAGCCGATGTGATATATAATTGGGAATGTCACATTTACACTTACATAATCGTACGATATGTATGTTGTGAATTTAAATAGATCTATATAAAAACATGGTTAGAGTTAATCATAATGGTCTTTCGGATCGGACCTAGGTGTCTATTTTTTGGCATGGATCAGACTCCTCTAGCTGCATAATTAGTCAAAAGGTTTGAGACGGCGGCATCAAAAAATAAAGGTTTGGAACTAATTGCAAATGTTTGAGACCCTAACTGCAATTTTCCCATAAAAGATTTGTGGTTATGCATATTCTGAATAGAACATGAGGAAAATTGGCCAACAGAAATTCTGAAAATCAATTATCACAAAAATAAGAGGAAAACAGAAGATTTGCTGTTGTAGAATGATGGATGTCGGTTGCCAATTCCAAATATAACTCAATACATAAGAGAAACTTATTATTAGTGACAAAATGAGTTTGTATACCTTGGAATGGGGCGAAACCCATAGTGAAGAATCCAAAAATTAGCAATGATGTGATGACTCGTAAACAAGGCACAAAGATTTTCCTCGCTCTAATCAAGATTGTGAACACATGCTCATAAGTCACTATAATTGTACGGAAAAATAAAATTAAAATGCAAGAATGAAACCCGTAATATAAATGGTTGCAAACATGATCAAATTGGTTCTTTGAAAACTCACTGCTGCTCAGCAGAGTGCATTTTTGCAAATTTTGAGTTATTATATTCAATGGGGATATGGACAAATGGTAACATGGGTTTTATAGCTGTTAGGTTTTTAGTTGTATTGGCAATTTTTTAGATAAAATTATTATTATAAAAGAGTTGTAAAACTCAATGAGTCTTTTGGGATGTTGTATAGTTAAATTAAGAATCTTTGTGTTCGAGTATGAAACATGAAGAAAAAATCGTCGAATTTACTCTAGTATGCCTCCAAGCTGATACTCGAACGTTCAAAACAGAATCACAGTCGCTTGTCGCTCGAGAGGGTGTTTTTCGAGAAATCCTAGTTCGCGATTTTCAAGAGTTCTATCTATCATATACTACTCAATACCTCCTTATTATAAATATCCAAGCCCTACTTCATGAAAAGGTCATCAACCAACAATTCTGCATCTTGAGATCAATCAACCACAAATTGGAAAAAAAAAACATCTTATTCAAATAATTTAAAAGATACACTTCTTTAATATAATCAGGACGTACTTTTTCAATAACTTTCAAATGTTGCTAAAAATTGAGAGAGGTTGGACCAGAAACACAGGAATAGTACAAAAATAAGGTGTTCTTGGTGATCCACAAGAGATAGATAATTTGAGAAGATCATTAAGTATGTGTGAGTGGAGCACGTTCCAACGGGTTTTGGAGATTGCAGGAATTAGATCAGAGAGTTTAGTAGATTTTCTAGTTTCAATCATACTGTAAGTCCTTATTGCCTATAGTGGAAGTCACTGGCTTGATCCCGTAGTTTTTAATCATATAAAAGATTTTCTTCATCAACAAATTTGTGTTATTTACAAGTTTATTTATTATTGTGGGTATTAAATATATGATAACTTGACTTGATTGACTAAATATCCAAAACAATTAAAAAGTAAATTGTTACTTTTAATTGATAATTTTAATTCCGCGTTACTCACCTAATCACCCCCTCTAGGTGATTTCAAGGTCGAACTCGTAACTTTCAAGTGATATTAGAGACCAAATTCGATTCCTGACTCTAATTTTTTAGATGAGTACTTCATTGTCTGTCCTGCCATATTTTGATGGCAATAACTACGCCATTAGAAAGTTAGAATGAGAGTCTTCCTAAAATCGATGGAAGAGCGTATTTGGTTGAGCGTAGTGAATGGTTGGACTGTCTCTTCTAGCACCATTAGTGATGTTGTCACTCCCACTCTTATAGCTAATTGGTCGAAGACTAATTTAGATGAGTGTAAATGGAATAGTAAGGCTTTACATGCTTTATTTATGCCTGTGTCACCAGAAGAATTTAAGCGTGTGTCTATGTGTGAGGCTGCTAAAGAGATTGTGATATTTTATAGACCACACATGAGAGAACTCGGGCTGTTAAGAATTTTAAGTTACGGATGTTGACAACAGATTTGAAGAGATTAAGATAAAGGATGATGAGACATTCGATGACTTCTATGTGAGCTTGAATGACATAGTTAGTTGTAACTTCAAATTAGGTGAGAAAATTCTTGAATCTAAGATTGTCAGAAAAATCATTAGATCCTTACCTGAGAGATTTATGCCTAAAATCACGAGTATAGAGAAGAGTAAGGACATAGATGCTATTAAGGTTGAAGAATTAGTTGGATCTCTCTAGAATTATGAACTAACATTAGTTAAACCTAAGAAAGATAAGTCTTTGGCCTTGAACATTGTTAGGGATGATTATCATGATTTTCCTAATTCAAAATCATGTAATGATTATGAAATATCCTACTTTGTTAAGAATATTCAAAAAATGTTTAGAAATAAGAAAAAGACTAAAGAGAGACATAGAAGGGACCATGTGAGTCTAGAAAGAAATCTAAGACTATGAGATGTCATAAGTGTGAAGGTTTTGGCCACTACAAAAGTGATTGTCCTAATGGTAAAAAAATTAGGGTAAAACAATGAATGCAACTCTCATTAATAAAGAGTCTAACTCGGATAATCATAGTAAGATGTTCACTTATGATGAGAGTGGGAAGTTTATGACCTTCATTCCTAAGATTAAACGTGAAAGTGATAAGGACGGTGAGAAAGACGATGAAGTAGATAGTGGTGAGCACTATAAGGAAGATATTCATGAGACTTATCAACAATTATTTGAAAAGAGTCTTAAGATTAAGAAGGTTCTTAAGGATGTCAATGAATAGAGATGACAACAGGGCTGGTTCGAGGCGGGGCCCGCCCAGCCACTCCCCCACCACACCTCGCCCTGCCCTACCTTAGACGGGCAGGGCGGGGCGAGGTGGGGCACGGGCATGCCCCGTTTATTATTTTTTTTCCAGTTAACTATTTTTTTTTTTTTGTAATCTGTAATTAATTTCTTTTTAATCTTCACGGGGCGGGGCGCCGGCCAACTCGTTGGGGCAGGTTTTTTTGTCATCTCTATCAATGAACTTGAGTTAGTTAAAGATAAACTTGTAGCTGACCTTCATGAGTCTACCTTATGCCCCAATAAATTAGATATTGTAAATCATTCCCAAGGAGAGTTAATCAGCTGACCATTGAGAATGATAAATCAGAAATCCGGGTTAAAAACTTTCTAAGCAAACTTGAATATTTTAAGTCTTAACTTCTTGTTTTCTCTAGTGGTTCTTAGAAGCTTGATGATCTTTTTAAGGATGAACAAGCCTTCTGAAACATATGAAGGCTATGATAATTATAATCATCGTGATGCTAGCACTTTCAAAACCACATTCGTCCCTGCTACTAATAAGACCTAGAGAGTAGGCAATCCCATTGGACAACTTAGGACGTTTCCAAATAGAAATCAATTTCAGGGACCACGTAGATTTTGTCATAGGTTTATCCATACTTGTTTCAGTTGTGGTGAGTTAATACACATAAGGCCTAGATATCATAAATTCCTGAATAGAAATAGAACTCAGAATTTCACTAAAGTAAGAAATCAAGATTTTGATGGCTGTATTGACTTTCTCGCTAATCAAATGAGTCATTTGACCAAATTAATGAAACTGTTGTCTCGAAATAAGTCTTTGACTAGACAAGTCTGGGTCTAAAAAAGTGATTAGAAAAATCCTGAAATTAATTACAGTAACTTATTAGGTGATTTTATGTATTTTTTATGCATGCTTATACTTATTAATTGTGATCCATTCATTATTACATGAATCTCATTTTTGTTTTGCTTTTTAGGTAGTTTGATTTTTTCAAAAAAATAAAAAATGAAAAAAAGGAATGGACTTTTTTTTCACTTGAGCATGATATATGATTTACTTGAATATGTGTGTTGTGATCAAGTCTGAATTTAATTGATGTGTTGTAGCATATTTTTCATTACTTTGTTTAGGTTTATGTGGAGTCGTAGTATAGGTTTCTCCATGGACCATCTGCACTGCACGCATTATGATTTTGTGAGTGATTCATGACCGCGTATGTGAGATTTGAGATGACCTTCATCTGTATGTAAGGTGACCTTGAACATGAATTGATCTTAATTTAGTAGACCTAAGCTCTAATATATCTCTTTAAAAGAATTTTTTTTTTTATCTTATACTCTTTTTTGAAGCATTTTGATCTGAGCAATTAAGCTCGAGTGGTTTCTTATAGGGTTGGGAAAAAATCAAACCATTAACTCAACTCAAACCAACCGATTTGAGTTGGTTTTTTAGTTCAATTGGGTTGGGTTCGGGTTAGGAAATCAAATTTCAGGTCGGATTAGGTTTAGTTCCTGGTTATCTATTAAAACTCACTCAAACCCAACCCAATAAACTAAAAAAAATTAAAAAGAAAAATAGTTCTTAAAATAAAAAACATAAAACCTAATGATCAAAATTTTCATATGCCTTACGTCTCTTCTGCCTCTTGTCTCTTCATTTTATTCAATGTGTATAATATATACAGGTATTCAACATGTATTTAGATTGATTTGATATGTATTTATTTTGATCATGATATAATTTATTTAATAGATTTTACAATATTTTTAAATTTATATTGTTCTGTCGAAATGAAACTTAACCCTACTGACCATTGATCTAACTTTATTCGACTAAATGCCTTTCAAATCACCATTTTTAATGTAACTGAAATGGGTCCAAATTAAAATGGTATCAGATTTTTAAAAAATTGTTCAAATTCAACGAAAAATGTCCCAACCGTTGGGCCCATAAAAAATTGTCCAACAAAAGAATAAATGGGTCCAACTTGAATTGGACTCAAGTCTAAACCAATCAACCCAAACGAACCCAAGTTTGGTCGGTTTGGATTGTGTTGATTTTCAACCGTGAATGGATTGGTTTCGATTTGAGTTATTGTTAAACTAAACATGATGGTTTGAGTTTGGGTTGGACTCAAAATCAATCCATCCCAACCCTAGTTTCTTATAACTCGATGCCCTATGGTCAACTGATTTGGAGTTATCGGTCCAAAACACGTTATATGGGTTATCTTAGTTGCTTAATAGAGAAGAGTATGCTCATAAGATATAAAGC
>CAIGRF010385667.1:0-13562 GCA_903798235.1 Fraxinus ornus | reverse complement strand
AAAAGAATAATATACATGAAAAATGAGCTTCGTTTATAGGTCCTAATATGTATTCTTGGTTTGCCTTTCATTATTAGGGGAATAAACTTATTTAACAGTGATATTTAACATGTCATTTCTCACAAATTTAAGGTTTGAAATCTTACTGACAAATAATTAGTGACACTTTACACACATGAGTCACTTTACAATTTACTACATTTAGACTTGAATTGAGTATGTGGGAAAGTTTACCGATCATTGATTATGCTTGTGTATGTTATCAACTGTATCTTTGAGTTATTGTATATTGTTGATCTAGTTCTCTTCATCATTTGTGACAAAAAATGGGAGAGATGGACATTTTAGTCCAATTTAACTGCATGTTAACTACATTTTTGTCTAATTTAATTGCATTTTAGGGAGAGTTTGTAGTAAAGGGAGATGATAATATTTTATGAAAGTATTGGGAGAGATGATCATTTTGAATGCTTAGCTTTGTCGCGGAAGCTTGCTCCAAGAGTCGTCAAAAATGTGTTTTCTAAGCTCAGTTTTACGTTACCTTCCTCTACCAAACAAATAATCCAAACGAATCCAACCCACAACCAATATATTCACCTTGATTGCTCCTCAATCTCACCCAGAAAGGACAAGATAATGGTGATTATTTTTAACCATAAAGGCAAGAAGAAAAACCAGTGAAAGAGACAAAATGGAGACCAAAGATGAAGGAAGCAAGTGCCGATTTTTGGAAGTAATGGTAGCCGGATTTTTCTCTCCACAATTCACTTACGTTTTCTCTCTCAATAGGGTTGTCGTGTTTTCTCCTTTCACGCACAATTCATCCACAAAACGGCTAGAGCAAAGAAGTCATATATATAGGCTAGGTTAGACTTTAGTTGGACCAATAAAATTGTTTAAATGAGCCAAGATTCAAAGTCATCCAAGAGGTAATATATATAGGTCATGAGCAACATTAATTATTTAGATTATTTTCAATGACCCACGTTGTTTTTGGATTGAGCCTCTGGACTTAGTTGTTAGTAATAATTTAATCCAATGTTGACATCATCGCTTAAGATTCATTGGGTAACAAAACCCAACAATTTTTTTTGGGTTTTGATGTTTTGTGATATTAATGTTTCAGTTCATGTTTTGATTAACATTAATATTACTTCTCAATCTAGCTAGCATATTTATGATAGTGTATTTCAATTGCTATATTTCATATTTCACATGCTTTTACACTTGTTATTTGAGTTGTTGATTTCCAGAAACATGTTTAAGAAGAAATGCTAGAGATGGACATTCAATTTGAGTTTGAGTTTGGGTAGATTAGTTTTCCATTTACACTGTATTGCATAGTTTTGTCACAAAATGTCTAATGAGGAAATTGTAAGGTTTTTAATTGTATTGACAACTTTTTAGACAAAATAATTATCATAAAAGAGTGTAAAAGTCAATGTTTTGGGGTGTTGTATAGATGAACTAGGAGTCTTTTAGTTCGAATATGGAATATGGAGAAAAAGTCGAAGAATTTACGCTAACTTGCTAGCAAGCTGATACTCGAGCATCCAAAACAGAATCATTATCACTCGACTATCGCTAGCTTGAAGCTCGAGCGACGGTATTTTTCGAGAAACCCTAGTTCGGGATTTTTGAGAATTCTATCTATCGTATACTACCCAATACCTCCATATTATAAATACCCAAACCCTACTTTGTGAAAATGGTGGTTGATTATTATTTTTCTAACTTCATAATATTTTTTGGAGACCAACCAACAATTTTGCATCCTGAGATTAATCAACCACAAATTGAAAAAAATATCAAATTCAAATAATCTAAAACACCCAATTCCTAAATACAATAAGGAATGTACTTTCTCAATAACTTTCAAAGATTGCTGAAAATTAAGAGAGATTGAATCGAAAGTACATGAAGAGTACAAGAACAATATGTTCTTGGTGATCCATAAGAAATAGACAATTTCAGAAGATCGAGTGGTAGGTGTGAGTGAAGCATGTTCCAGCAGATCTTGAAGATTGCATGAATTAGATCAGTGAGTCTAGTGAGTTTTCTAGGTTGGATCATACTGTAAATTCTTATTGCCTATAGTGGAAGTTACTGGCTTGATCCCGAAGTTTTTAATCACGTAAAAGATTTTCTTCGTCAACAAATCTTATTATTGTGGAAATTTAACATGTGATAACTTAACTTGATTGACTAAATATCTAGAACAATTAAAAGGTAAATTCTTGATTTTAATTGGTAATTTTAATTCCGCTTTATTCACACATTCACCCTTATTTAGGTGATTTTATGATCGAACTCGTAACTTTCAAGAGCATTAAAGTCGGATATGAGCAAAGCCTACAGTGATGTGGAGTGGGTTTTTTTTTTTTTTGAATGAAGTATTGGAGAGAATGAGATTTCTAAGGCATTAGGTTGAGCTTACTTCTGATGGTGTGTTCACTTCTCGGTTTGCTTTTTGCAATTCGGCTGCTTTGAATGAAGCTCCCTACACAAAATTAGAACAACCAACTGCAACACATAAAAGTTCCTACTTTTATTTTCTCTCTCTCTCTAAACTCTCACAACTTTAGATGCACTTAATTTTCTACCCGGATTCACGTCATCTTGGTACTATGTACAACTCAATGTACAATCCTTCTAAAAGTTACCGTATTCATCCCTTTAATGAAAACGAATTCATTTACCTTATTGCAATATTTTCTTTCTTATTGATAAACTAAGGCTCCGTTTGCTAGAGATTAAAATTAGATTTTTAGTAGATTTTGATAAATGTTAATGAAATGTATAGTTGAAAAGTTATGCATCTCATGAAATGTATGGTCAAAATTAATTGTTGATTTTGACTGAAGATTTTAATCCAAACCAAACAAGGGCTAAAATTCTTTTTCCTTTCCACGGTAAGACTCTTTTATTTCCCAAGATTACCAGGGCAGTGGAACGATTCAATCAAAGCCTCTCGGTGCAAACTTCAGACCTGATCCTATACAGTTCGGGACTTGGCTCCTTCTGTTATTCTGTGGAATGTTTTGGGTGCACGCAACCGAGCGGCTTTGAACATGGTGGGGGAATGCTTACTAAAGGAAAAACATGCTGACTGATGCAGCTGTGCCAAGGCTTGGTATCCGTTGAGGGTGACATAACAAGGAGATTTTTGTGTTGAATGCTCCTCTCTTTGCAGCTCTTTCTATTATGATTAACCTAAAACTCAGTTTTTAGGGTAAGGCAACTTCTTATATGCACTAGCTAGATTGACTCTTGTCCTTTGTTAATTTAAAATAAATACCAAAAATAATCGTGAAAAACATAATTTCTAAAAAAATGCCAAAATCTCATTATGATCTGGTGTCAACGAATCAAGCATGCATGCATCTGTTGAATTTAAATCCAAAAAAACATGATTTTATTGAGACAAAAATTTATACAATTATCACTTCCGCTCACACTTATTTTTTATTTAATTATAGGACACCACTCTCGTACTAAATTACTATATCTCACTGCCTTCACCAATATCTAACACGACTCTCTCTCTCTCTCTCATTTCGGTGCCAGATTTTTCCCTTGATGCTCCTTCTAGTAAGGCGGTGGGCAATTGGTTTCTTGGTTGGCTGCTATGACTAAATAATTTTTATGCCAAGCCTAGTCGGTGGTATAAATACTCGAGTGGCTGCTAATTAAACTTGTCTCTGTTACTTTCATAGAGACATCATTAATTACATTCTTCAAAATCCTAATTGAAAAATCGAAAGCTATCCTTGGCTACATTATTGGAGCCTTTATTTAAGCAGCCGGAGCCGGAGCCGGAGCAGCACCAGCACCAGCACCAGCACCAGCACAGATTGGTGGATTCTGTTTGCCGACGAAAGTAGGATTGATGTTGGCACATTTAGTGGTGATAGGGCCTTCGGTTCCACAGTATTCAAGATCAATATCTCCGATCTCCACATTTTCACAAGGTTTGGCTTTGCTGCAAGTAAACTTCATTGCCACCGGAGTTTTTGTCGTGCCTCTAATGTTTTTTACACTCATTTGACTGACTTGAATAAGAGATGGAGACTGTACATAAACACAAAAAATAATTCAGTTAATGATAGGTGAAACCTATAATAATTATTTGCTCGAGTTTGATTTTCATGACTTACGTCTAACGTGCACTGATTCCATGGACAATATTCTTGATCAATGAAAATAGGATTTTCAACATTGTCCATAATAATATCTTCATAATGCAAATCTGTTATCTTGAGTGTTGCTGGGGCAGAAGGCCATGTTTTAACTCTAATACCATTTTGGGTGCCAATGAATGTGCAATTCTTGACATAAATCCCGGTCACTTCTTAACTCTAATACCATTTTGGGTGCCAATGAATGTGCAATTCTTGACATAAATCCCGGGCACGTCTTCTTCGGTCGTGCATTTACCAAGACTTCCTACGCTAATACCATGGCCTGGCCCACAAGTCACCTTTTCGATATAGAGTTGTTTCATACCATCCCCAATGGAGATGCAATCATCTCCTGTTTTTATGACACAGTCCGTGACGTTAATACCTTCTGACTTTGCAATGTGAAGTCCGTCTGTATTGATACTGTCACCCGGCGCACTGACGGTAAAATGTTGAAACGTAACATTCTTACACCCTATCACATTAACGTGAAAATTTTTGCTGTCTTTAGTCGTTACATCACGAATGATTGAGTTGGTGATGAAATTTAAGCTGAGATTCTGTATACATGAAATTGATTAATTATTGACGATGATATATAAGAAAACTTGTGCCCATAAATATATACTTACTATTGGAAGTTTTACGCATTTTGGATTTTTGCCACAATCGTTTTGGGACCATGCTTGTTCACCACTGCCATCAAAAACTCCACCACCTTGTATTGTCAAGTGGTCGACGTAATTTATAGAGATCCATTCGGCGTTCTTGTCGGGCAAAGTAGTATAATCTGAAGGGGCTTTAATTGTGCCCTGGACTTGAAGTTCAATGGGGGCTTTGCAGGGGCCAACTAATTTTATTTGATCTAACATGAATGTGCCTTTTGGTACGACAATTGTGCTTGGAGTTGTAGCTGCACATGCCTCCTTCCAAGCGCACGATAAAGCCTATCATATATTTTTAAGAAAAAAAAACTAGTTGAAATATATAAAGAGTACCAATGTTTATGCATGAACAAGAAAATATATTTGCATGCATACCTCGGCTATATTTCCATCAGGTTTCCCACCAAAGTTTCCGATATCAAAAGTCCCAGGCGCTTGGGCATTTACAATGTATGCTAGCAGTGGGAGAAACAAGAAGGTGAATTTCGAATCCATCTTCGTCTCTTGATTTTATTTTTTATTTTTTATTTTTGTATATTTTTAGATCACCATGAATTCGATTTATAATGTAAGGAGAATATTGAGTGCCACAAAATTCTCGGACTTCGTTGTGGTTAAAAATGCTTTCACTAACAAACTACCAACTTAATTGGTTTTAACATTGAATTGTTCTTGTTCAAACGTTTTTGTCATATATATTATAATATTAATTAATATTGTTTACTTGTAACCAGAATTATTGTCTTAATTACTCAATATTAAAAATTATATATTGTCATCAGTAATGCAACAGTTTGAGAGTTCAACCTTAGTAAAGACAACAAGGAATCAATTACACAAAATTTAACGTTGATTCGTAGTACAAACAGTTGGAAGTAGTTTGTTGGCGAAGAAAAAGCATGTTTAACCACAACATTTGAAGCAATTTTGTAGGAAAATGTGTGGTACTAATCTTCCTCCTTTACATTATAAATTAAATTAATCTAAAAATATGTTAAACAAAACAAGATCAAGATGGCTTTGAGATTCATAGTGTTGTTTTTCGCACTATTGGCGGTGAATGCCCATCCGCCTGCGACTTTTGATATCAGAAAGTATGGTGGGAAACCCGACGCAAATATAGCCCAGGTATACTCTCAGACGTCAAAATCTGCAGTTACATTGGTTCTTTATATAGTTTTCTAAAAATATATGATAGGCTTTATCGAGCGCTTGGAAGGAGGCATGTGCAGCTACAACTCCAAGCACAGTTGTGGTACCAAAAGGCACATTCAAGTTAGATCAAATAAAATTAGTAGGCCCCTGCAAAGCCCCCATTAAGCTTCATGTCCAGGGTACAGTTAAAGCCCGTTCAGATTTTACTACTTTGCCCGACAAGAACGCCGAATGGATCACTATAAATTACGTCGACCACTTGACAATACAAGGTGGTGGAGTTTTTGATGGTAATGGTAAAAAAGCATGGACCAAAAACGATTGTGGCAAAAATCCAAAATGTGCTAAACTTCCAATGGTAAGTATATATTTATGGGTACAAATTTTCTTATATATCATCGTCAAGATTAATTGAATTGAGTAATTAATCAATTTCATGTATATAGAATCTCAGCTTCAATTTCATCACCAACTCAATCATTCGTGATGTAACGACTCAAGACAGCAAAAATTTTCACGTAAATGTGATAGGGTGTAAGAATGTTACATTCCAACACTTTACCGTGAGTGCGCCGGATGACAGTATCAATACAGATGGACTTCACATTGCAAAGTCAGAATATATTAACATCATAGATTGCATCATCAAAACAGGAGATGATTGCATCTCTATTGGTGATGGTATGAAACAACTCCATATCGAAAAGGTGACTTGTGGGCCAGGCCACGGTATTAGCGTAGGAAGTCTTGGTAAATGCGCGACCGAAGAAGATGTGACCGGGATTTATGTCAAGAATTGCACATTCATTGGCACCCAAAATGGTATTAGAGTTAAAACATGGCCTTCTGCCCCAGCAACACTCAAGATAACAGATTTGCATTATGAAGATATTATTATGGACAATGTTGAGAATCCTATTATCATTGATCAAGAATATTGTCCTTGGAACCAGTGCAAGCTAGACGTAAGTTAACTTCAAACTCTAGCATATACAAAGTCAATTATCGATTTCACCTATCATTAACTGAATTATTTTTTGTTTTTATGTACAGTCTCCATCACTTATCCAAGTCAGTCAAATGACTGTAAAAAACATTAAGGGCACCACAAAAACTCCGATGGCAATGACGTTTGCTTGCAGCAAAACCAAACCTTGCAAAAATGTGGAGATCGGAGATATTGATCTTGCATACAGTGGAACCGAAGGCCCGATCACAACTAAATGTGCCAACATCAAGCCTACTTTTGTTGGCAAACAGAATCCACCAATCTGTGCTGCTTAGATCAAGACTTCATCAATTTTGTAATAATGTAGGGAATGAAAGCTTCCGATTTTTCAATAGGATGTAATTAATAATGTGTCTATGAAAGTAACAAAGACAAATTTAATTAGCTGCCACACTAATATCTATGGATCCAATTTTGTGTAATGATTTGTCGACGCGTACACCAGAATAGAATAGATGCAATTTGACATTTTCAGAAATTATATCTCATGCTTCTCACTTAATATTACTTGTATTTCATTTTTTTTTCTCGTTGTCACGAGATCAAGATGCAAATTAATCATCGTCAAGCTAACTTTATAATGGAAGAAGTTACCAACAATTAATGAGGATGGACAGTAAACGAAAAGATAAATATCAGTGTATATTATTTCACTGTTCTTGTACAATCAAGCTGGCTATTTACAGAAATAATGTATAAGGTTAATTTACATCCTGTCCATCTAATTGCCACCTATTGATTATATCAGAATCACCAGCTGGATGTGTGTGGACTTTAATCAACGTTAATCCCTTTAGACAGTAACAACTTTAGATAGGCCAGTGGTGACTGAAATTCTTTTTATTAGCTACACAGACTATCTTTGGCTGATGTGTAACTGTTCCATTCAAATTTCTTCAAGGCTTTAATTCTTTAGCTCTCAAAGTACGTGAAGAAGATATCCGATTAACAAACAATAGTACGATACACAAGTGTAAAGATGGAATACGTTGTTTGTCCATGCCAAGAATGACATATACTACTTGAAGTGTAAAGATGAGGCAAGTCAAGGGTGGTCCGGAAAAGACCTTCATCGGGCTCTAGAAGGACGATTACACCTAATTTTTCTACTATCGTAGTTCAATCAGTTGACTCAAACTACAAGGTCTGTAATTCTTCTTTTGTCACAAAATTTCAATGTAAAATCAAATTACAATTGAAGAAAACAAAAATGGACAGAATATAATTCACAATTTCATAAAAAGGGTTCTTCAGTAGTATTTTTATCCATCCAAAGATTGCGTACTTTTTTTTAAATACTACACATCCCACAGTCTCTTTTTGTCTCCCTATATTTTGACACAGTATCTTAAGCAATTCTCTCGTCACTCCCAATACATAAAATACAGGATATATTATGAGATACAGATCCATTCAAGTGCACCACAATGCCTGCAAAAGAAACCAATAACATTCAGTGATTGGTTTGAGCTAAAAATAAATAAAACCCGTCTAGTGTATGGTCAAGAATAGAGTTGTCTAATATTACTGTACATCAAACATACTCTTGGATAATCTGAAAAAATTACCTTTAAGCAGGAAATGCAACTACTGAAACAACTAGGTTTGTTAATATTCTTGAGCAGGAATTGAGTGTTGAACGGAGAATTCTGAGTTGAGGTGAAGAAAGCCCTTGTAGGAAGAATCAATGGAGACCACAAACCACTCTGTTGGTAATCGAAATCGAATTCAAAATATTTGCCAAGATGCCTATCAGATAATGTTTTTGGAACCTGCTGAAGGAGTTTTCAGGCGATACCACCAGTGATGATGACTCTAAAGACATGGCCTTAGTAGTATACTCTAGTGTGTAGGATGAAATGAATACAGGTTAGAAAATGAGTATATTATGATTGGGAGCAGCCTGTGGGAGCTTTTGATTTCAGCTGAATGTGTAAAGGAAATTTGACCCTTTATATATGCTCCTTGAGGATTAAAAATCTCGTTTGTATGCTCGTGAATTCGTCTACAAAAACTAACAGCGAGGATGATTTGGCCAATGACATGGCATGCCGCATGAGCATGAGCATGAGCATGTACGTAACTTACCAAAAAAAAATCATAGATAGCTCGTTCAAACATAACCTATAGTCAAGCAAAATGTACATGATCAAACAACTCAAAATAAAATATAAAAAAAGCCCTCTAGGACAATTAAGGCCCTTTCATGCGACGTAAGCTATCATGAGCCAAATCAGGCTCGCCACCGGTGGATAAACATTATAAATTAATTTCATTGACTAAAAATTACACAAGGACAATTTGCGAGCATGTTGGACTATAAAAGTTTGAATTATATTTCATTATTTAAGACCTTAAAAGAGATTACACCGTAACATTTTACATGACAGTTTCAGCGCAGCATCTGCATTTTCTCACCGTCAAGAAGATCAATCATTTGAAGCTTCTCCGGAAAATCTTTGTATCAGATAGTGAATTCTATATTCTGAAAATATGCAAGTTTTCTTCGAAAGTCCCTGTATCATTAGGCTGTTGAAGGGCGAATTCAAGAATATATTTACAAAGTTTTCCCAAAAATAAAATCCCTCGAATCCATAGAAAAGGACTCGACACAATCTGGCAAATAGCCAACACAACAATATGTATATGCAAAATATTTGATATATTTGTGTATTTTAAACCTTTAATTTAACAATGTAATCTCTGTATGATATCCATCGTGTCATAAATTCTTACAAGACACGAGAAAGAATTTCAAAGCCTCTATTATGACTACTCTAATATCAAATTTATATGCCAGTACACGATTTTACTGTTATAAATGAATGCATAAGATTAAATCCCCAACCATCTTTTTAATAATTCAATATCTTTGACAATCTCTTTTTTCCTGTAAGCATCACTCTTGACAGTTTTGCTCTGAAATATATTAGAAAGCAAACAGTTTCCCCTTAATACCGAAACCCATATCAAAGATTTCAATAGAAAGTGACGATTGTTTCTCTAAACTCAAAGACAATGTTAAAAAAGAATTAATTAATTCAGATTTGTTTTCAGATATCGTCTAAACCAGAGTACAAGAGGCCTAGAAACCAAAGAAGCCAAGCTCACTAGCCTTTTCCTTCTCAAATGTTTCAAAATACTGGTATATGATAGTCACAGCCAGTAGAATTCCAGTTCCTGAACCAATTGCACCCATAAGATCTGCCAAAACAGTCAGTGCTCCAATACACATACCCCCAAAGGCTGCTGCGGTGGGTATATAGCGGTTCAGCTCCTTCTGTAGATTTGATTCCCGATGTCCAGGCATCACCATTTGTTGTTCCTGAAATATAATGGAAAGAAGATATATTAGTTGAGAAAATATGTTCATTTCTTTTCCGATGGTTAGATCTGTACTTGTTAACACAAATTTATATTTCCAGATAATGAAGTACTAACAACATGAAACTCAAGTTATCTACCCATCAGTTTTAAAACTCTCCGTAGGAACATGAACATAGGATACAAGAACAATATATCTATTTATCATCAACGTATAATTTAAACATCTTTGCTTTCTTGTAATAAAAAAAATTACTTTTATCAATTTCCTTAAAGATTTTAGTGATAGAGAATTATGCAGGAACTCTGCAACTCTTTTTCTGAAAATTCCTGGATTGCCAAGAATATAATTGTTCAGCTTGCTGTTAAACTATACATGAATTATACCTTCAGTTGTTTAGCAACATCTTTAGCTGAGGATCCTGAAACCTCAATCCATGTTTTTGAGAACAAGGCACATGCTGACAGCATAAACACGATATAGAACAGTCCATGGAAAGGATGGGCCACTATATCTGACAAGCTGCAAAAGGCAGTAAACAATAATGACTACAGTGAGACAAAACCAAATACGTTAGCACATTGAAATAGACGCAAGCAAAATGAAGAGTAGGTAGAAAAGGTGAGTAAGGGAACCTTGAAGGTGCAGTGATGTAATAAGCAAGACCCCCAACAGGCACAGATTGGCCAGAATATTCAGATTCCTTCCACTTCCCCAAGAGGTTAACAATGAAATTCCCACTGTATTTCCTGTACAGCAACTGTAAGAGTACACAAAAAATGAGGGTGTCAATATTGTAAAGAAAAAAAAGCATTTATAATTTGTTCGTTTTAACAAAGGCCAGTACCTGGGAAATAAAGTAAAGATTGGACACAAGTGCAGACTGTAAAATAATAGGCATATTGGAAGTGTAGAACAACTTAATTGGATATGAACCCTGTTGCCCACGGGCATTCTTCGACCTCACAGGCAAAACCACACGGAATCCTTGGAAGTAGATGACTATAAGGAAAATTAACACGGTTGCAAGCAAGTTTGTAACATTTGGAAGATTCTGCCTGTAGAATGCCTCTCGAAGGGCACGGACCTTGTCTGTTCGAGTAATCAACAAATGGAATAAAGCAATAACAGCACCTTCAAATTCAGCACCACGCCCGCTGTTCACAGTAGTTGGACTAAATGCTTTCCAGATGATATTTTCACTGTCAAAACAAATAACTCTTGAGAGATCATCATCTTGCAGCTCATAAAAAAACAGTGAACGCAGAATAGACCAAATTCATAAATACTTACCAAATATTGGTTGCTATGAAAAGCGAAATTCCAGATCCCAGGCCATATCCTTTTTGGAGAAGTTCATCCAAGCAGATTACAATTATACCGGCAAAGCAGAGTTGGATAATTATAAGGACTGCATTTCCAACTCCAAGTTGGCCAACACTGCCATACATTCCAGAGAGAACGTAAGCAACTGCCTCACCAACCGCGATCAAGATACCTAGTAACTTCTGTGCACCATTTCTGGAAGACAAAAAAGATCCTCGTTTACAACACAGTGAAATGAACTTGATAAATGATAATTACAAAGAACAAGGAAATAAATAATTTTTTGTGTCTTGAAAAACTCAAGATATTAAAGCACAGTAACATTACATGAAATCATTTTGAGAGGTAAATGGAGCACAATAACTCTAGATAAGAATGTATCAAAACTATGAATTTTAGGTGGCACTTGAAAATGATTAATTGAAGGAAATTTAAAGCTCTTCTCATTCATGTATTCCAAGAAAGGAAGATAGAAAGTCAGAAATAAATGTCCTAAGAATTTTAGTAGACTTACAGCAGGGCTCGATCCTCCCGTACATTGTTATCAACTTCAATGATCTTCGAACCCGCTAAAAGTTGCATGACCAGTCCCGATGTCACTATGGGTGTGATTCCAAGCTCCATGACAGTACCTCGGTTTGAGGCAAGAATAACACGCATCCAATAGAAAGGATCTGCACCTGTTGTGGAGTGTATACCATACAATGGGAGCTGACTGCAAACCAGGAAAATGAAGAGGGAGATTACAGTGTATATAACCTTCTCTCTGAATGGAATTTTCCTGTCAGCACTCTGAACCTCAGGCAGAAATGAGAGAAAAGGTCGGACCAGATGGAGCACTCTAAACCCACCTCCCATCTTTTTTTGATAAAACTAAACCACCTGACCGGCACAAACACATTAAAAAACAAAATGTTTTAGCATGGAAAGCAGTTTCGTACAAATAATGAAATATAAAGATTCGTACCACCTCTGCTACTTGGTTAAGACGGTAAACACATGTATAGAAATGAACATAAATAAGTTCATACAAGCTTTGGGTGTTCAGTTGCCATCTTAAGCAGTGATAAGCAAGGGACTAAGGGAACTTTCAAGTTTAGTATCGCACTTCCCCCTAATCCAAACCATTCACATACAAGTTCATCAAACTAATTTGAGGGGTCCTAAACATAAGCTTCTTCTATAGAATTGACAGTGGAAATGAATGCTTCATCATACCATCAAGAATTCAGAGGTTAATTGAGTACACTTGCAATACAATCGGACCGTACACATCCTTGCTTTAAACATTTCGTAGTTATCAACAAAAAGGGCATAGACGCATAGTATGACATGGGTAGTTCCAGCACATAAATCAAAATATAATTTTTTTCCGAATCTATCATGAATACGCAAGTACAACTACACGACATATGAGATTAAATTGCAAATCGGACGACAATAAACGCTTTAAAATCGAACAAAAACAACTTATCGATGTTCATGCAATGATAGATCTGAGATTTAAAACATGAAACTAAAAATGAGATCTATTGTCTTAGTTTCTAATTTTTCGATTTTAATTTGAGCTAAGCATAGAATAAATCATACAACAAAAACACCAACATAACCCAGGGAAAAAAAACGAAAACGGAAACTAAATTACAGATCTATAAACACTTAAATCTGATAATAAAAACGGTAGAATTGTACGTACGTCAGATTCGAGGTGCGTAGAAAATTGAATCGCCGGATGGATGAGAAATGTGATCTGGGAATTGGTATTTGCTTCGATGACTTGTAGGTTTATATGAAACTGGTATTATTGGTCCAATCTGACATTGGCCCATTTGTGGATTTTTCTGGGGAAATTATAAAAATCAGGGTTTGAAGTTTAAAATTTAAAAATTAGGGACCAAACT
>CAIGRF010385660.1:0-10355 GCA_903798235.1 Fraxinus ornus | reverse complement strand
ATTTTTTTTTTTTTTTTTTATGACATCTTATAAAGCTACGGTCATTTAGGAAGTACTTTCCAAGACAGAATACGTTTTAATACTTGTGTAAGGAGACAACATTATTTAAATAATCAAATTTGATATGCCAATTAGTAAGAAAATTGAAATTTTTGTTTAGGGTTTTCTTTAAGGAAGTCATTTATGTATTTGTCTCTTTTCGTACATTGGACCATTTAGGTTGGACCATGGTCCATGGAGGAGACTAGAAGAGTTCTTTTTAACTTGGAATTTGTGGATATATAATTATCCTATCAATATCAAAATTTATATAACAGGCAACTAGACAAGGGAGTGAGCCACATGCCACTAAAACATAAATGTGCCTTATTTAAATGTGAATTGAAATTTCGAAAACAGATTAGGTCCACTAAAACATAAATGTACCTAATTATCATTGATGAGATTAAGGAAGCAATGATTTGTATTCTTAGTGATAATTAAAGCGATGAAAAGTCAAGAGTTTAGATTAATCTTTCGAAGTTAAGCTCTTGCAACCACATCCTATTTTATTGATGAAATAAAGAGGAATAATCTCTTTAATGCTCTAGATTTTGATGATTTTAATAGGGGCGGGCCTAGGATTATGGTTCTGCGGGGGCGAGACACAATTACGTAAAATATAATTTCTATTTAGGCAACAACGATAATATTCAATACGTAGTACATTTAAACGCCATAATAAGGCCATCTGAGTATAATACGGTTTAAGAAATGAGTTGTAACACAAGTTTTAGAGGTTACACAAAAACTTTCCAACAAAAGTTGTGGTGATTTAAGGAACAAAAATTTAGTCTTTCATGACATACAACCAAAACCAATAATGAAAAAAGAGTATGATACTAGGATGAATACATTTCATAACTTATGTAAGTGGACATCATAAAAAAATCGAAAATTTCGGGTACCATTTTCACTTTTCTTTATACAGGACAATGACAAATCCTCAGCTGTGTCATTCTGTATATTGGACCATTAAGGTTGGACCACGAAGGTGGCTAGAAGAGTTTTTTTTTTTTTTTTTTTTTTGGAAGATGTGGATATATAACTGTGTCCTATCAATATCAAAATTTATGTACTAGGAAAGCAGACAATGGAGTGGGGTACCTGCCTTTTGAAACGTACATGGGCTTACTTGTAATATTGAAATTTCATTTTGAACCAGAGTATGCAAGGAATTGTTGCAAAGCTTGCTTATATGTAATTTTTTATGTTCAATTCAGTTTAATAAATCATACAAAACATGCATCCTCAACAATATCTAACATTCTATCCTTTCATTATCGTCTAGCATAATGTATAAAATTATCCTGGAGGGGGTAAGGGCAAACAATCATATCGTATCTAATTTACATTGAATTGTTTGCAAATGACAGCAAAAACAAATCGTATCTTGTTAAAGTTAATCCTAAAAACTTTACATGTACATTGAAATTATAGTTTGTATGTTGGACCTTTTTACGAAATAAGTTAAAATGTACTGCCTACAAATGTCAAGTTGAATGTAGTCAGTGGTCCTGCTGTCATGTTGTTTACGGTAAGATAAAACTGACCACATTTATGTATGAATAACTTTTTAGAAATGGTGACGGCTATGTCATCTTTACTCCCTTAATTTTTATTTTCGAGCTTGTCAAATTTAATTGAACATTTTGTTTACTTTTTTCGATTTTGTTACATTCTTCTTGCAACTTTGTCGGTGTGTATATATATATATATCCTAACAATATAAAAGTGTGAGTTTTTTTTTTTTTTTTATAGGTGTCAAATTCTCTTGGCGTCAACCAAAACGACGTCTTTTAACATTTCCCCATTTTTTTTCATCCATATTCCCTAAATTTGTTTCATTCTTGGGAAGATCGTGGAGGCGCTATTCTACGACGGCGACTCGTGGCGGAGAGTTGGTCGGAAATTCTGAGAAAGAGAGGGTGTTTTTGAGTAAGAGAAGGTGGGGTGAGGTTGAAATCGGAAGAGATGCCACTGCTTTCTGTTCCAATTTCAACTTTTTATGATGCATTACATACGTAAAATCAAAAATCACTCCACATCAAATTCAAAATAAAAAATTTCACAACTTTCTTGAAATGGGCGATGATGAGGATGATGATGATGAATGTGTATACTTATCTGTATATGTTTAGATAACAATTNAAATTTAAAAAAAAAAAAAAATAAAAAAAAAAAAAAAAAAAAAAAAAAAAGGAGGTCCCTGTCTCCGTCAGGCATGGAGACACGGGCCATGTCTACGTGAGGCACGAAGACACACACGGTATCTCCTTGTGGCAGTGAACCAAATTTTATTTATTATTATTATTTTTTTTTTACATTGAGATACATTTAGCCCAAGTTTTTTTCTCCATTTTTTTTTTTAAAAATCGGATTAGGTTATAAATGTAAATTTGTTGCAATGTACTAATTGATAACTATATTGTAATAAGATGTATATAAAATAATTTTTTTTATATTTCCTCACTACAATATAAAAGGGCAAAACACTTTGTATGACACAATACAACACAATGTACTTTTTACGGCATGCATCTGCATGCCGTATAAAGCCATACTATAAAAAGTGGTTTACTTTTTACGGCATATAAAGTATGTCGTCTATAGAACGTCGAAAATGAGTTTTACGGCATTCAGCTGCAAGCCGTAAAAGTTACACAACTTTTTACGGCATGCTAAAATGCATGTCGTAAGACTTTTTTACGACTTGCAGCATGCCGTAAAAAGTAAATTTTACGGCGTTCAACTGCACGCCGTAAAAAGTATCTCACTTTTTATGGCATGTTAAAATGCATGCCGTAAATAGTACAATTTACGGCATGC
This sequence comes from Fraxinus ornus, assembly GCA_903798235.1. Taxonomy (NCBI): domain Eukaryota; kingdom Viridiplantae; phylum Streptophyta; class Magnoliopsida; order Lamiales; family Oleaceae; genus Fraxinus; species Fraxinus ornus. Next base: position 7,487 of record CAIGRF010385660.1, on the reverse strand, counting down.
TTTAAGCACGCCATAAAATGTTTTGGAATTTACGGCATGCTTGTGCATACCGTAAATATCAATTTAATTTTTTAAAAATTATTTATTTATTTGGTTACCGATAAACCTATAATATTAATAATGAAACAAATTTAATCCATAAATATTCAAGATTTTCATTGTTTCGATAAATAAAAATATTTAATTCTGTTCAATAGAGTATGTCGATATAAAGTTCATTTCAACAATTTTTAAAAAAACTACTACTTAAAAAAAATGATTGGACCCTATCAAAGTTAACTTCTTCGACCGACAATTTAGTTGAATTTTATTGGTTCAGAATTATTACTGAATTTTTTCTTTTTTTTTTTTTTGCCAAATATTGAATTATTACTGACAAGTCGATCACCGTCTGGGGCGTTGCCCTGAGACCCCACGAGGGGGAGCTGCCCCCTCGACCCACACGAACTGACCGGCAGGTTGATTACAGTTGGGGGCGTTGCCCCGAAGCCATGAGATAAATGTTCGCTATGAGTTGCGGTTGAACTTGGAATGAAGACTATCATGCACTTAATATAGTAATATATAAGATGCGCATTGATTGGTTTTGAAATTGAGCAAGCAATCGAGTTTTATTGGTTTGAACTTTCATGATGTCCAGATAAGGGTTATGCTAACTTTTAAGTTTTATTGGTTTGAAGTTTTAGCAATCGAGTTTTATTTTTAGTTGTAACTTTCAAGTTTTATATTGAAGAAGTTTTGCTAAATAAGATTTAATTAGTAAAAAAGAATCAAAAATCAGTCAAGGCTATTACATAGCCAACTATACAACGGCACGTGCGTTACACGTGCGCTCACTACTGTATATATATAAGGATGTATATACATGAGACTAGAAGAAGTGAGAATTTGTATATACATAACTGGAGATGATATATAAGGATGTATATACATGAGATGATTTTGTTTTTTTTATTAAAGGATGGCATTACCTTCGAAATTTTATTAATATCCCATCACTTGTAGTTACATAAAAATAATGAAAGCAATAAATGAGCAAGCACTACTTCCGTTACAATGAAAATAAATGACGAATAATCAAGTAGTCAACAATGAAATACCATTTCCTTTACAATAAGAACTAATGCAAATTAAGACAAAAAAAAAAAAAAAAAATGGAAGTAAAAATAAAAATCAAACTCTGGCATTGAGCAATCCATGTCTGTCAATTTTTACTAGTGCCCTAATATGTCATGGTAAGTCAAATAGTCCATATACCTGATATCGTCGATGATCCCAACCCTCAGCAGCAAGAGCATCTGCAACCTGGTTTCTTTCTCTGTAAATGTGAGAAATTGTATCTCTATCGAAAGATATGATATATGTGATACGTCTGAGTATGCCATGAATGTCCCATGATCTTCCTATAGTGATGCAGTGAATAGCTACTGTGGAATCAGACTCAACACAAATCGCTGAAAAACCAAGTCCTTGAGCTAGTAAAATTCCATCAAGAATAGCCCGGAACTCTGCCTCTAATATCAAGCAGTGTCCATACGAAGCTACAAAAGGCACTGATATAGTCTCCTGCATGATCTCTGATGATGCCTCCCCCACTCGCAAACCATCCTTGATGCATCCGTCAGTATTGATCTTGATAGATTCGACTAATGGAGTACGTCACCAAACTAGAATAGAAGGAGACGGGGAAGGGGGTCCATAAAATTACAAAATATAGGTTCAAGTGTCAAATATCATCGCCAATGCACCACTTGAAAAAGTCCTCCCACACAAAGATAAGAGATCATGCGATAGACCCTCCAAATAATACATCTGCCTACTACATGAATCCCTCTATAATTCGCACCATTCCTCGCGGTCCATAGATACCAAAATATTAGTAGAGGAATGATAATGCAAATGTGTCCACAATGAACATAATGTCCAGAATACCTCCATCTCCGGAATCTCCGTCTGACTCCCTCTCCTGAACTCAAAGGTATTTGAAAGATATCCGCAAAATGCTAACATACCTGATTGGAAATTGATGCAGGAGGATCCAAGTTTGACGAAGCTGAGTTGTCAGATAGCTCATTGATCAGTGTAAGAATGGCAAGTAATCGATGACATTTTCTAATTGGGGCCACTTTTGGACATGTTTTGGTATTTTGGCCATAACTTTGGTTACGGTTATCAGAATCGCGCCCATGACCCCAATCCAAAAAGCTCTTCGATTTCGAGGGCAAAATTCATTGTTTTCCCTTCCGAATTCACTATTTTAGTTATTTTTTTCCTTTCTTGGTAATGTTTTGATTGTCTTTTTAGAATGGATTACGAACCTAATTTGAGCTAGATTTTGGGGATATTATTTCCTTTTATTCCGTATTTTCTTTTAGTATAAATATTGAGATTTTTCTATTTTTGGAAAAATCTCGATAATTACTATTTTCTAGTTATTTAACCCAACTTGTGGGTTATTCTAGCATTATTGCATGATTAATAAAGATTGTTCTTGTTTCTTAATATTTTCTATTGTTACTTCCTTGTAATTGTCCCCTGAAACCTGCCTGCAGAATAATCACTATTCTGTTCGATGTCGAAATGCTATTACTAGTGAAAATATGATTGATAGTCTTTGTTAGGTTTAATGGTGTAATTGGCATGTTTGTGAACAAAATGGACTTAATTGAAAGCTTGTAAAAAGTCAAGGACTTGGGTGCCATTTGTGTAGATGAGTTAGGTTAGGGTTAGAGGTTGAAAATAAGGAAAATGCGACGTCGAAATTTCGCTAGATTGTCGCCAGGACATGGCTCGAGCGGTAGAAACAAAAACATCTTCGCCCGCTTGTCGCTTCGCTATCGCTCGAGCGACAGACTCCCTTGCTCGATCGACCTACTTATGCGACTTGACCTAGTTCATGTTTTTGGAGAGTTTTACATGGTCCATAATACTCATACACCTCTAACTATAAATACAAGGGGTCTTGCACGAAAATTTGTGATTGTCTCATTGTGCTTCATTGATAGAACATATTAAAATATTATTTTGAGAGATCCAAGATCACAACTCATTGGTGAAATCATTCATAACATTCTTGAGATCCAGCAACCATGTTTTGGGAAAAACATCAAATTGAGGAATCCAAAACACCTACTTCTTATTGGTCATAAGAAGGTACTTTCTCAGCTGAACTTCAGAAGTTTATGGAGGTTGAGAGAGGTTGGACTACTAGCGCGGAAAGAGCACAAGAATTGGAGATTCTTGAAATTCCACTTGGAACAGATGTGTGCAGAAGAACGTAAGACTGCTACAACATATCTTCGGAGAAGATTGTGAGACTGTAAGTACAGCGGATCAGGAGGCTACAAGAGGTAGATCGGGAAGTCTAGTAGGGTGGCTAGATACAAACTACGGTAATTCGACATAAGACAATTGACTTGTATGTTTTAATCATCTAGAGATAATTAACTTGTGACTTGTTGCATGTTAATTAATTTTAATCCGCATATTACACCTATTCACCCCCTCTAGGTATTGTTAGGGTCGAACCCTTGCATTATTTTAGTCTTAATCTCGGAACAATACTGACGGTGAAAAGCCAACTAACATCCAATCCTCCCCTAAATAATCACATCTACTAGAATGAGGTCCTATCATAGTCTCCAACAGAAGAATGAGACAGATGTGCAGAATGAAGCCGTACGAATCATGATACTGGCATCCCGAAGGTACGAACTACCATGCTCACTTGGTAGCGAAGCTACCATCCGATGTATTTCGCCAAACAATTCAATTTGGGGCATCTGCACATAAAGGTATAGTCCCTATCTACACCACCATAAGAGGAGATAAGCAGAAAGTAATAAACGTCCAATATCCTACTCAGTATCACCAAAGAAATCCTGCACCCTCGTAGATTTGTACTGTCGGTGTGGGAATAGAAATGCCAACGTGGTCTCACTCATCCAGTAATCATGCCAAAAGAAAATCTGACCTGCACCAAGGTGCCATGCAATATATGGCTTTGTTCGGGGCCCAACTAATTTCAACCTCTTCCAGGTAGGAAAAGTTAAGTAGGGAACTGCTACAAATAAAGGGTAAGTCCCCGTACAATACTTGCCCCATAAGAACTGGGTCCAAAGAGATATCTAAGAATGGAACAACCACCAGAACTTCATGGAGAAGGTGTCCACCACATTATGTAATCTCATAAAGTATAGACCACCCTCATCAGTAGGAAGGCAAATCTCCTTCCAGCTCTGCCAATATAAACGTCGCGCCTATTCTTTGGAATCCCATAGGAATCATGTAAAGATGCTCTCAAATTTCTTCAGAATAGCCTTAGGGGGCTGCATGATCTGAAGAAAGTGTAAGGACATGGATCAGAGCATTGACCTCAGCAAAGTAATACGGCCCTCATATCATAAAAGTTGTGAAGTCCAACCTAAGATTATGTTCGTAACCTTCTGGATAAGGTCATCATAAATGAAGCTCCTCTTGGCCTCCTTAAATAAGGAGATTCCCAGATAAGTGAACAGCTGCTGCTGGTGTCGAAAACCATTCAAAATCTCCAATCGTTTGATCTGACTAAGATGTCCGTTTGGGTATTATGAGTCCGCTCTTCTCCCTATTCAGCAACTCACTGAAGACCCCCTCATAATGCTCAAGATAACAAAAAATCCTTCTGATAGACTGTTTTTGGTCATTGGTAAATATGATCATATCATCATAAAAGGTGTGACACAAGAGTACTACCTCCATGTCGATAACACATAGTGGGATACTCCTGAAATCTCTGAGTAAGCAGTCATGAGATGTAATATGCAACTATGATGAACAAGGATGGTGAGATAGGATCTCCCTATCTAAGTCCTAGTGAAGAAGGAAAAAAATCATATGGGAGGCCATTTAGGAGTAGATACACCGCCTAATCCTATCGATCCAGATCTGATCAAATACAAGTTCCTCTAATACAAAATAAATAAAGCCCCAATCCATGAGATGATTCATACAAATAGAAGTGAACATTAGTTATTATTCTATTGTTTATCTCCAACATGTCTGCAAGATGGAGAACTTTCAATGACACCAATATTGTACCCTAGTAGCTATAAACGGGCAGTGACTAGAAGATTGGTCCAATGTGGAAACATGTGAGATACCCAAAGTTTCTCATGTTGTACGCTGATAGAATTAGGATGTGACCCGAATTTTATTTGGAATGCTATTTGAGAATTCTATTTGAAGTTTATTTGACAATTCTAGTTGAGATTTGGTTTGAGTGTTCAATTTGGAGTTTGGAATTTGTGTTGAATAGGTCAAGATCCATATGGACCACAGAGAAATTTTCGCTAGCCTCCCACTTGAGCATGCAAAGCAAGCGGGCGCCAACCTACCGCTCAAGTGGTAGAGTCGCCACCCGCTTGATGGCCATCTAGCGCTCGAGTGGTAGAGTCCAAGCCCGTTTCGCATTTTTAACACGTTTTTAACATTCTTCTCCATTTATAACTCTTTTTTTAGAGTTTGAAACTTTCTCTACATATAGTTAGCTATTCATTGTGATTTAGACAAGTTCGATAATATTGTAAACATAATATTTTTGTATTTTTTGTTTATATTTTAGTGAATTCTCATTTCCTCTGTCAATTATCTTTTGTTTTTGTGTATTTGTAATATTTACTTCATATTATGCCATATATTTGTCAGATACATAGTGCCAACATTAATTGTCTTGACATGAATAGACATGAGAGAGACTTTTATCTATTTATTTAAATTGTCAGATTAGGACCCTCTCCAGATAACATTTTGGGATTAACTTTGGGTTTATGTTGCCTTAAAGAATTGAAAATTGGTGTGAAATATGTGACCAAGAAACTGACACATCTCAAAAGCTTTCTGGATTAATCTGTTGCCATCACACAAGGATAAAGGAACAAGAACGACAAAGCTAAGCACTATGGGTGGTTAATTTGCTTTATGAAAATTTCAATTTCGTCCTACCATTTGAATATGATACTAGAAAGTTTTCTCCATTTTTTCTACAATACTTAAACATGGTAAAAATGACAGAGAACTAGTGAAAGATTTTTAATATTGCTATTTATTGATGAAATATGAATAAAATAAATCATAGACGGTTAACGTGAAAGTTGAAGATATGCAGAATAATTGAATATATGAAATAACCATTAGGATCTGTATATATATATATATTATATATATATATATATATATATATATATATCAGTTAGCTGTTGTAGTAGATATGATGTTAATATTGTAAAGTATAGCTAATGTATATTGTAAATTTGATCAATTCAACACGAAAACTCTTCTACTGGTATCTGATAAGTGTATTGTACACATGTCAAGTGAAAATATGTCTAATTAAAATCACCGCAAGTGTACGGTTCGTTAACAAGTAGTAAAATGGATTTTAAGTCCAAGTATAGTTCCCACAGATATTGATTAATTCAATTACTATTATCTTGACCTTAACCGAAACTAGAATTGAATGACATTTTCTTGTAATGAAATTATAACTAAAATAATGCTAAGTATGTGAGTAAAAATGATTTGACTAAATTAAATGCAAATGGCGTTAAATGTAAGTTAAAGTTTTCGAATGTATGATGAATGTACTAGGATTACGAATCCCTATGTAATAATTTGCTTAAAACTTAGTTCTACACCTTGACAACACGGTGAAATATTGACGAACNACAACACGGTGAAATATTGACGAACCAATATTCCTAAATTATTCAACACTCTCTCTCGAGCAATGTCAAATATATTCTCATATATGATCCAACTATATTTCTATAATGGATGCAAATATACAAGAATGCATGAGTTTTGATGAACACTTAAAGTTTCACACAAGGTATAGCACTATATTTGTATCTCCTATCGGACTTTACAATGATTTATATATGTCGAATTTATTTCATTTTTCTCAAATGCATGAAACAAATCATCAAACTCACATAATTATTGTGCACTATAATCATAGAGTCAATTAATTCATGTAAATCATTCTATAATTCAAAAACGTGTTTTTATTGTCAAGAATGTAAAACTAAGAAAAAAAAACCATATTACATAGTTCATCATTTCCTAGTACAGAATTACCCTAGTCTAGCTTGATGGAAAGAAGAAAATCAGAAAAATAATGATGAAACGATATCACCCCGATTATTCTTGAATTGAATCTTCATGTTCCTTAAGTTGATTTTCACGTTCTCCCTCTTTTTCTCCTCTCAAAACCCTTGTAAAATATTTTTTTAAAGTCAAAAGAAGGTACCCCACGTGTTTTGGTCAAGTTTGTCATATATATGATGCCTAAAATATTGTTATCAAAGTAGAGTTTCAGTTGGAAAAGGAAACAAAATCTCGCCAAAAGTTTGTACTATGCGGTCACATAGTACATTTATAAGCGGTTGCATAGAAGGAAGTGTTGGCCTATGGTTTTGATTATGATAAACAAGTTGGTCTTATTTACT
>CAIGRF010385532.1:0-26250 GCA_903798235.1 Fraxinus ornus | reverse complement strand
TCTTACTTGTTTATGATATAAGCTTATTACATCATCAAGTTTTAGCATGTCACTCGGAGTTAATCATATATGCTAGGCACTTAGATTGCATTCTTAGGAATTGTATGCAATGAGTTTGAATTTATATCCTGATTTTCTTACATGTTACAGATTGGATTTATGGAATGTATTAGGATTAAGGATAATGTTTACTATGTTCACTACATGCTATAATTTAATAGGTGTTTCAAACTATAGGTAGATAATCATTTTACCCAAACATGAAGTAAATTAATAATCAATACTCAGTGCATAATGAGAAAGAAGAATCATAATCAATACTCAGAGAAAGAAGAATCATAAACCTACTTATTTTATCAAAACATTTTTTACTTGCGAGTTATGACAAGTTTTTAATTTTCAAATGAGTAACATTACACATTATTTTTCTATTTTAAAATATTTTTTTATTTGATTTGTATCTAGCAATGATTTGCCTATTGAACCAACGACTTACCGGTCGAACTAACTGGTGACCCGTCAATCTTATACTTAGAACAAGCTGAGTCTAATAACTATGGTATTTAAGGAAAAAAATAAAACGAAGCTATAATCTTGTCACTTGCCATATCAATATGTACCGTGCAATAAGGGCTTGTTTGGAAGGGGCTTTAAAAAGCTAGTTTTGAGACTAAAAAATTATTTTTGAACATATGAAGATAATTTACTGAAAATACTTTCTGGCAGGACGAGTTTTTAAAGAAAGACGACCTAAGATAATTTCCTTGTGAAACTCTTTTACAAGAAACAGAAACCATGCCAAACAAGGCCTAAATATACCACTTTCAACGCAAGAATTTATTCATCCGAGTATGAAGTCATCTATAAAGTATACTGTCGTACAATCTTCAAAAATGTACCCTCGAGATTATTCTGTTCAATAGTTGAGACCATAGATATATCTTCGAGCAGGAGAATGCAGAATTATTTATGCTTTTACCACTTTGTGTTGCTTTATCTCTTGAATTACGCCATCTGCAAGTGAATCTGTATCTACATTCTTCCCGAAAAACTTGACAAATTGCATATTTGGGTCCATCAGATACCTGCAACATTTTCAAACCATATTTACAAGATAAATTGATAATTTTATTCCAGTATGTGACGATATTCTAGTTTTGGATAGTCCAATCTTTTCAAACTCGTTAGAACTGCCGTTTTTCACTCCAAGATTAACCTCACAAAAGGTCCAAAAATTCTGCACGAAAATTGCTGAAAACACTCATTAAATCAGGAAGAAAAGGAAAAATGAAATAAGGAGAAATGAATAGCTTTCAATATCAGAACTAGTCTCCTCCATAGAACCTAGGAAGCACTGATACGAATACATAATTCGGATACAATACGATATGGGTACATCGATACGACTTTTTTTGAAAAAATTACGATACGCCGATACGTATTATAAAATTCAACATAATTTTATTAATAAAAATAAAATAAAATACTAAAGAACTTTATCTTAATCATTAATTGTCGAAACTTCATTTTCTTCAACATTAACATAAATTTCTACGTTCTTATTAAAAATAACACTCTATAGCTCTGATTTATCTACTAATAGATTAACAACTTTAAGTAGTCCAACACCTACTAGAGTATCAAATGAGTCTCCGATAATGTTCCACATTTTGGATTCTCCTTTTGAATAGAAATCTAATTTTCTTGATAAAAGACACAAATTGCTATGAATGAAAACCAATTCTTCAGCTCGTTGTAAAGTTATTTTATTCCTTCTAGTACCGTGAACAAAAGAGTGTACTCCAATTTCTTTTAGTAGTAGATGAAGAAGAAAGTTGCACGAAGTTTCAAGCAATGTTTTGTAGCAAAGGTGCACCGTGCATTAGAACAATGAAGCATCGGATATGCATCGAAAATCATACAAAAATATAAAAAAAAATTAAAAAATATGTATCGAATACGTATCGAAAACTTTTAAAATATAAAAATATATAAAATAAATAAAAAACAAATAAATGGAAAATATTGGAGGGTATCGGAGCTTGGATATGTATAGGATGCGGGTATGTAATAAGTTTACAAGTATCAGTGCTTTTTAGCATAGGTCCACCACTATGTCCATTTTTGTCTGCCTATTCCATTAGGCACTTTGACATTGCACGTCCTTCCTGGAAACTCCATAGCTATTGTGGGTAGAATAAAGCACTAAAAAATTTTCTACCAATTCCCACCGGCCTTGTGAAAATTTCGTCCAAGCCATTAATAGTTGATCCTTTCAATCACCACCAACCTATACAACCAAAAATCCATTCACAAGTGTGCAGTTGACCACCCACCATCATTTGTCTTGCCTGCTTCACCTAATTTCTTGGTATAAACTAACGCACCCTGAGTGCCCCCATTCCAAAGGTAAATTTTTCCCTCAATCTCACTGCTCTAACCACAAGATACAGAAGTACACATAGTTTGAGTGGTGAAGAATAATACATACATGACTATCGAGTGATCAACAAGGTAGTCTGAACCTTCTTCTTCTGTCTTCATATAGTACACTCGATAAGCACGCGCAGCTTTCTTAATTTCATCTGAGCTACCAGTTAACCCAATCAACTTTGGATGAAATTCTGCATGGTGAAGTGCAATCATTATTACAAATAAACTTTCAGCTGGCATGATCATGTATAGAATAAGTCAGAATCACATTTGGAGATTTACCTTTGACATACTCACGAACTTGTTCAACGGTATCTCTTTCTGGATCAACTGAAATGAAAACAGGCACCACTTCCATTCCAGATTTTTCTTCTATAAATGTAAAAAAAAAAAAAGAAAAAAAAAAAAGAAAAAGAAATTGGCAAAATTTCACCAAACATAAATAAATGCAAGAACAAAGTAAAGGTAAACATGTTAAATCAATCCTAGATTAAACGCTACCACGAAAACAGATGAAAACCCACCATTTTCGGTCAACAAACAATATTTCAACCACTTCCATCATCACAATGCACCATGATCACAAAGATGGTATCACAATGACAACCAAACCAGTAGAACCAAGAAACTTACTCATTTTATCAATTGCAGCAGCAAGCTTCTGTAGCTCATCCGGGCATATATCAGGGCAGTGAGTGAAGCCAAAATAAATCAAGTTCCATTTCCCTAAAAAGTTCTTATCAGTTACAGCTTTCCCGTTATGATCGATGAGGTTAAATGGACCCCCAATAGCAGCTTTCCCAACAGAGGGTCCCTGCTTCACAGATTTTGAAGTGCTATTTATTCCTGCAAAACACAAGTTGTGAAAGACAACTAAAATTCCATTAACAGAAAATGGAAATACAGTAAAAGGAATTCAAATGCAAAATTTGCAACAATTGTCTTGCAGAACGTATTTTTTCATTAGTTTATATTTAATATTACTTCACCGAGGTTCCATGTAATATTGCAGGTCTTATAAAACTTCAAAGGCACTCTTATACCAAATGAAAACACACATTTCTAACAGTTATGTTATATCACGTTCTTTAGGAGGAAGATAAAGCCAGATTTGTGCAGGAAACAGGCTAGCAACTAAAACGGATTAACAATTGGTTCATCAACCAACAGAAAAGGAATGGGCCGTCGGTTTCCGATAACTGCCTAATGATCGCTGCCAACAACCATGTACCATTGAGACTGTATGGCAGTCTCCAACGATTCGCTAATAGCATCTGGCAACTGGCTGGTGATCATCAACAGCTACCTGATGGTCATCAATGACCGAGATCTCCGGTCCTCCATAGTAGTTATCATCTAATTGACAGCCAGCCAGGGTAGTCGCAGTGGTGATTGAGTGGTGTTTATCTCTCATAGAAGTTGTTGTAAGTTACAAAAATGGTTACCATTTTAAAAAGGAAAGTACATTTCACTCCAAATTGACTTAGTTTTTTAACAAAAAAAAAACATTTTCCATTGACTAATTTCTACTGGCATATCAAAGAATGGGAAATGCCAAAAAAGGACAAGGAAAGAAAAGTTTAAAGAAACAAACAAAACCTTAGAGTGGATTAGTGGAACACTTAAAGGTATAACAAGACAGCCTCAGAAATCTTAGACTAGATGGCATCAAACAATTGCCCAATCATGGATGCCAAAAAGTCATTTGTCCTCGTGTACAAAGAAAAAATAACAAAAAGATTAAGCTCAGACAATAAAATAACAACGAGAAACCATATTCATAAATACGTCTAACCAACACCACCCCCAGATATGTTCTCCACCCATAATTGAAGAGCACACAAACCCTACAGCATTGCTTCTTCTCCATCAGATTTATTCGATTTAATTACTCCCACAACATACCCCCCCTAGTAGAGCTCGAACATATTGAAGCTAAGGCTTAGCTAGTTGTTGATGACGATCAAATGAATAACTCAGTCGAAACAACTAAAATAGCTACAGCTATCATTCCTATAAAAACGTATCTCCTCCTGAACTGAATTTTGCTAAGCCAAACAACATTGTAAGAAAACAGTATGAAACTAATCCTACAATAACAACACACGAGTACAACCAGAATTATTTTTCAAAAACAATAAGGGGCCACCACTTGTCTTCTTGGCCCTCGTACCCTCTTATTCAAACTCCAATAGCTCCAATAAAAACCAGTTAGCATTCACTAAATCAGATCATAACTCGAAAGAAAATAAGCAAAATCATCAAATCAGATTTCAAAATCAAGAAATAACCAGAAGCCTCCGGGAATGTTCGAACTATAGGTATATACACCACAACTCACCATAGTAATCTAACCTTCAATGTGCCGCTTCTTTTCCCTGTCATAGTAGTAAACCAATCCCGCTCCCGTGCAAAGAAGCAAAAAGAAGCTCATCCACGAAACAGGCTGGTTCAGTGGAAGTTCAATCAATCATCAATTCACCAATGTAACGAAAATTCAAAAAAAAAAAAAATTAAAAATCAACTAATAATGTATTCCACTGACCTTTTCAGCTAATAAAACCATTTTTGATAATAGAAAAACTACTAAAATCCGTTACAAACAATATTAACAAAAATGGAGAAAAATAATTACCCCACCGCGAACAGGCTTCCCTTGCGATCCACCAGAACTCTTGCCATCATTACTGTTTCCAGAATTACCCTCCGACGATCCACTACCCGATGTTCCAGTTCCAGTTCCAGTTCCAGGCGCATTTGAATTTGATGGATTAATACTGCTACCAGTGGCAGTCGTGCACAAAAATCTGAAATTGTTTGCAGCAAAAGCTGGGTACTTTCCGTATTGATCATCTCTGAAAAAATCCAATGGGAAAGTACGGGAATTTTCGGGAAGGCTGTGAAACGAGGGTCTATTGAAACGCCATTGAGCAGTAAGGGAGCCATAAAAACTGCGAATACGTAAACTTCGAGAAACGGATGACGCCATTGCCACTGTCAAAGGAAAATTCTTCGCTTGAGGTTTTGCCGTTTTGGTATTACACGTTCCAAAAGGCAAAACCTTATTTCGAGGGTTTATCTGTGGGCTGTAGTCTGTTTGGGATTTAATTCTTTCAAAACGCTTTTTATTTTGAATGATGATTTTGAAATTCACACTCAATACAATAAAATATTTTACAAGTAAATTCAAAACTTAAAAATTTATTATTCAAAAAAATATTTTTCCAAAAAAAGTAACCACCAAACGAGGGGTAAAGAGTCAAAGAACAATTTTAGCAATACTGTTTAGCACTTGTTTACAATCATTAAAATGATCTTTTTGGAATTAAAAAAAAAAAAAAGAAAAAAAATTGAATTAACGTTTAAAATATTTTATTATATAAATATGTGATTAAAAATGAATTTAGAAAAATATAGTTCTATTTTAATTATTGTCAAACAAGGCTTAAACTTCCGTTAATGGTCTAGATCGAGTGGGACAAGACGAGGTTGAGAAATTTTACCATCCTTATTACTGTTTTAATAAACGATTTAGAATATAAATAGATAAAAATAAATTATAAATAATTGATTATTACTCGTAAATCTCATGAAATCTGTGAACAAAAAAATATTTTTTAAGTATTTATAAACAATTTATTAACGTGAACCAAACATCCACCAAATAGAAACTCAATAGGAGAAAACTCTACATAGAGATGCAAATTCATTGGAGAAAAACTATTGACACAAAATATTTGAATTACTTTGCTTGATATTGGGTCTCTGACTCTCTATACAAAATATTAAAAATGTATACTGATAATTAAAATATTTAAAAAAACACATATTACTAAATAAAAACAATTTTAAAAATTAGTTCCTTGCAAATAGTAAAATAACAAATGGAACAAAACTCATTTCCATTCGTCAAAGATTGAATCTTCCGATGAACCATACAGCGCTCAAATTACAATGTACTTGCCCCCAGGGCAAATCTCCTGGTGGCAAAGGGAAGGGCGGTTAGGGCTCAACGCGGTAGTGTGCAGAGTTCGATTCCCCGCAAGGTGAAATTGACTTTGTTGCAAACGGGAGTTACCATATGGTTAATAGCTCAGGCCTATCCATAAGCTCTCTACCCTGACTCCTGGGAAGCACATCCTGCGATTTACCTCCTCCACAATGGTCCAGGGCAGATTCGATGGGGCCTCAAGGTTGGGGNCAGCGCTATCCATAAGCTCTCTATCCTGCCTCCTGGGAGGCACATCCTGCGATTTACCTCCTCCACAATGGCCCAGGGCAGAGTCGGGGGGGGCCTCAAGGTTGGGGTTCAACCTTTTTACAATGTACTCAATGTGCATAAGGTCTGTATATTTCTATTTCCATTTAATTTATAAGATTTTATCAGAGTCTACATTATCAAACAAGTCATAAATATAAAATACGTACATAAAAACCGCTAAAAAATATCATTAATACAAGAAATTCCAGCTTTTCATCCTCCTCATGTGCTCATGAGCATTGCCACCATTGCGATAAAAGCCACTGGTTCTTGAATGACTATGAATACAAAATAAAGCAGCTTACATTAGACAATGCTAACCTTATTTGGTAGAGATTCTTTAAAATTTATTTTCAACCACATTTTTCCAATAAAATAATTTTACACGTGGACTCATAATTTTTCCTTTTAACCACAAATTTCCCAAAAAATCATTTTTCAAAAAATCTATTCTTAAGAAATTTACATCAAACAGTCTCTTCATTAGCTAAGCAATTTCTTTCTTCTTTTGAGCAGTTGCACTAAGCAAGAAAAAATATATAGTCAGAATGGGCAGCAACATTAATATGATGTCAAATAACAGAACACAAACTAAATCGAGTAAAAAAAAAGAAGAAAGGGGGGAAGGGTGGGGCTGACAATGGTTAGATGTTGCACCATATTGAATGACTACTTCGTAATGAAAGAGTGCTGAAACAGTTAAAAATCCAGAGGCAAGGCTTAACTTAGTACAATTAGAGTCGTTACAGACGTCCACAGTGGCTAATATCTACAGTTAAGTGGCTTCATCGAACAAATTTTCTACTGGAAGTAGACCTCACCATGTTGTCCTTCCGCAGCGAAGGTCATCTCCAAAATGGAACAGAGACTCATATGAGTAACGACATGGATATCAACTAGAAAGGCTAAATCAGAAGACATGACCTCAATCCTTCAGATGCAAAAAAAAAAAAAAAAAAGAGTGGCTATATTTCATTTTCATGTATCATCATACTAAAATATGCAACCAGAATATGCTTCTAATAGATTGATCACTTCCTCCATAAATCAACTAGGCATAAAAAGTACAACAGATGTAATTTCATATACATTTATTTTCCTTTTTCGTTCGAGGGAAGGGATAGGAATATAACTAGCTGCAACCGACCATCATTAATAGAAGTAATCATCAAGCCAGCCATACCTCGTTGGCACAAGCATTACAAAGAAGAGTAGTGCCTCAGACAGTATTGTTTGTAGAGTTAAAAATGTGGTCATCTCCACAATCATTACAAGCCTACGAAGTCATCATTGGCATCCATTTATATTAAAAAATCCCCTAAACACCAAATAGAGAGTTCAACCATCTGCAACCTAGAATCCACAAGACGCAACTTGGAAAAACCTAAATTCTATATGAGTTTGGCAAATGAGCAGATGAGATCTTTTTATTAATCAAACTTGAAACTAAGAAGGTGGTTACTTATTTTGACAATTAAGAGTTATTTATACAATAAGCAATACTATTACTTAAAAGAAAAAGCAACTTATCCAAACTCTAATTTTTATGGTCCTCCAAATAATGGATAAAATAATTCTCTATATATTCTTTCCCATTCATTGCTATAACACAAGCATTACAAATTAGAATAGAGCCTCAGACTGTTGTTTGTAAAGTAAAAAATGTGGCCATCTCCACAATCATTACAAGCCTACGAAATCATCATTGGCACCCATTATTTGCTTCCAAATGATGGATAAATAATTCTACATATAATGACAATGGTAAAAACTTATGCTCACCATAACAAAAAGATAACTTTAGCAGTAAAAAATGTTATTTCCCTAGCTGAATGCACAAAGTAAACAAGAATATCAAGTGCAAAATATTGAATTGAGTGTAAAACACTCAAAAATATGGACGAGCCTCAGACCGATAAAATTTGATATAAACATTGTGGTCATCTCCACAATCATTACAAGCCTACGGAGTCATCATCGGCAGACGCACAATCACTGGTAAATGTTTGATTGCAATCAAATAATATCTTACATTTAATCTTCTGATAAAACTATGAGCTAATTAGCATAAATGAAGTAACCTGGCAATTGAGAATGAGCTCATTTCAACCTCCAGCCATGCTCTAAACGAAAGGAAAATAGGAAATTAGAAAGATATTAGAACTATCAAATTTCACGATTTCTCATCTAGAAAATGAACATTGTTGAGATCAGATTTACTTTACATGAGAAGTGATTGGCTTAATAAACCCTAGTTCTGGATTTCAAACGACATCTGAACGCATGGCGGCCGAAGGGACTTCAATTTGTGCTTTATTTTGCATCCCCAATAGCCGATTCGACCCGGCCCACTAAGTTTGGTGCCCAGCTCGCCCCATGAACAGACCTGAATTATCCGTGCGGACCGGCCCAACGGCACCACAACCTTTTCTCCTCAATCGCACTTATGCCATCAATGATTGAAATCTCGACAAATTTTGGGTAGACAGTAGCTAGAAGAAACTTTAGTGGTGTGTTGTGACTTGTGTTGTGGGGGCATGTGTCTCCTACCATGTGATCATATGTTATCGTTGTGATCTTGAATGGATTGCTTAACAAAAAACAATCGTGACTCCACCTTAACTATAACATATAATTGTGATCA
The DNA here is from genome assembly GCA_903798235.1 of Fraxinus ornus. Lineage (NCBI taxonomy): Eukaryota > Viridiplantae > Streptophyta > Magnoliopsida > Lamiales > Oleaceae > Fraxinus > Fraxinus ornus. The sequence continues at coordinate 16,912 of CAIGRF010385532.1, read as the reverse complement.
ATACATACGACACGAGTTCATATGAGATATGACAAATAATTGTGACTCTGGCTATACTATCTCGTAGAATTGTGATAAATACAAGTGACGATTGTTTATATAAACATAAATAATTGTCTAATAATATCGTTGTGAGATTGATAGAATGTTTAGCAACGTACAATTATGGCTCGTACGAGTCATGTTCAAACTATATTGCAGAGTTGTGGCAATTAATTTGTGCCCTCTAACCCTATAAACGGAAAATTGATATTTATTATTATTTTTATTTTAAATCTAGTGAACAATTCATTCTCCTTCTATATCACGATAAAAAATAGAACATATCGCTTAAATTATCGTAAGTTTGGAAACAATATTAGAAACGTAAAAAAAATAAAAATAAAATTATAAATGAAATTCTGAAAATTTTGAATTAATTAAATTCCTAAACATATGATTTAAGAATTTTTTTTATTAATCACTTAATTTGTCAAAAGTACAAGTTAAATATTCAATTGGTCCATTTTTTTATTTTATTTTATTATTTATTACTCATCGAGGCCCATCTGAAAAATGGTTATAATGGGATAAATTTTGTAAAGCCCAATTAAAAGGCATACATATCCAACTATAACTCATGCCAGTTTAAGTCAAAGGGGACAAGCGGGTAAGGTTTATCTTCCTCTTCCTCTGTATTACGCTGAAAATTGGGGGAGAGGCAAAAAGGGGGACATTGCACTGATTTCCACTCAACTTCTTCATCAACGAAATTGGACGGTAACATTGGATTTTATTAGCGTTGTTGAAATCGCTCTTGATTTGATTGTTGTGAATGATTTAATTTCAACTTAACTCCTTGTTATTTATTTAGTTTTCTAAAATTGTTTTTTCTTGATGGTTATCTATTGATTTTTTCGACATCATCTCTCTTGAATTTTTGATGCGGTTGTTTATGATTTTCTCCTTGCCTGGTCACCTCTCAAGTGTAATAGGTGAAACTCAGGAACAAAACCCAGCTGCCCCCACTAAACCCCAGGTGGCTCCGCCCCTGATATTGGGTACATTATGAGTGATACTATATGTTGGTGGTAATAGACTTGTTGAGGATGTATTAACATGAATAAGAAGGCTATGGATTTGATTTATTTGTGTTTTGTTTAATAGATTTTATTGAAGTTTTGAGTTCTTGGAGATGGGGTTTGGGGTTTTGGAATTGGAATTAAGAGTAGTTTACTTCAATTCGAAGTGTTTTTGAAGTAATCTGATCCCAAACTCCCAGTAGTTCTGTGTCATCAAATGGAATGGAAGCTTAGTGTTATTTTACAACTATTTAGGTGATGCTAGTAAAGGTTGGGTTGACATTGACTAAAATGAAAACAAGTAATTTTTTCCCTTTCGTAGAGAAGATGGGATGAAAAAAAGCTGAATTATTTCAGGCATCTTTCATTTGGTAGGATCTCTAATTTTACATGATTGGCACCATACAAACCTGAAGGTTTAATTTGATGGACAAAACCACGACAATTTTCGGTTAACCTCATTTTCTAGACAGATTCCAATTTCAGAATCACTCTTCTTTTCCTGATCAATTATTAGAGAAGTATGAATATTACAATAAATAGAAATAGTACCTTAAGTCCTATCAAAAAAAGAAATAGCACCTTAAGTAATTGTGAAGAGGGATCAAATAGGTGTTATCAAAATTTCTATTTAGGGGATTTTTTATTTTTATTTTGGAGCTTACTTTAGAACTGAGAGCAGAAGTCCAATAAGCTTGTAGGTGCTTTTATATATTTGTTCCTTAAAGATTCATCTCTTATTTTTTTGTATGTAATAATTTACAGTTGAGCTGTTACTTGCATGCAATTATTTTTAGTTTCTTGGTCGCATCTGTCTGCAAAATCAAATTATGTAGGAAAGCAAACAAGATGAGATATCATTTTAGGCTGCAAACTTGGTGCACAAAGTTGAATATTAGTTGACTACAATGCCAAGTTTTGTAATGCTTTCTGCTGCTTAAAAATTCATTTATGGAGGAAATTTTAATTTATTTCATGCTTTTATCTATGAAAATGAGACATTGATTTCTTGGAGAATCCAATTTGACTCAAAATCTATAATATCATGCAGTGAATATTTTAAGGAAGCGTCGAAGAGGGTATGGCTAAGCATCATCCTGACTTGATTATGTGTCGGAAGCAACCAGGGATAGCCATAGGAAGGCTTTGTGAGAAATGCGATGGAAAGTGCGTGATATGTGATTCCTACGTGCGTCCTTGCACCCTTGTGCGGGTATGTGATGAGTGCAATTATGGATCTTTCCAAGGCCGTTGCGTTATCTGTGGAGGAGTGGGGATTTCTGATGCCTACTACTGCAAAGAATGTACTCAGCAGGAAAAAGACCGGGACGGATGCCCCAAAATCGTCAATTTGGGCAGTGCCAAAACTGATTTGTTCTATGAACGAAAGAAATATGGATTCAAGAAAAGATGATGCCTTTCAATAGGGTTTTTGGTCGAGGATTAGGCCGTGTTAAACTATTCTGTTATCATTTTATATCACATTCTAGTATTTGTAGAAACACTGAATTTTGTCAGATTCATGTGATTGAAGTTATGCTTCTGCTTGTTGAATTTCAATTGTGTACTTGAGTGAGATATTCTTCCTAATCTTTATCTATCACAACACTGAAATCTTTCTTTTATGCTTATTCGAATGGGAGTCTACTTTTTCTGTGTCACAGTACATGTTACCTTCTACTTATTTTTACGGACGTGTTGAGATAGCTCTTGCTTTTACTTCATGTAGGAAAGTTTCTTGAGAAAGTCAAAACACAAACGAAATTATTCATGTCTCTGAAGTCATCTGACTTTTCAAAAATTATGCCAAATAGGTCCGAAGTCGAGGTCCACTTAGGTTCGCTTATTATGATTTGAGGTAAAAATATTCACCTCTTAGGTTTCCTTATTGTGGTTTGAAGTGAAAATATTCATATCAATTTCTCACATGGACTGCTATTATTATGCTGGCCACTTGACACATTGGTTATTTTAACTTAAACTTATGCACAGTATGAAATAAGTGAGTATTTGATACACAGTATTTAACACTATAATAAACTTGAAAAGAGAAATTCTGCTAACAAAATTCAGATCATGGAATCATGATCAGCACATAAATCTTGATTTTACAAATTGGTAGGCATATAACTGCAATTTCTCTACCCAAAGTAAACCAGAAATGTTGTTTGTTTTTGTTTTGTTTTTTTTTTTTGGATATATACAACATCAAGTACCCAACTCATGTTTCTTTACCAAAACTACAATATATAAAAGAGGAGAGTTGATTACAATTCATAAGGCATCATCCTTATCTCATGATGATGTCATATATATGTATATGAATTATTTAGTGTTCTAATTTTATTTATTTCTTGAAACCTTTTGACAGTTAAACTTATTTTAGTTTGGTTGAAACCGTACTTCATGCACTGAAACCCTTCCCCTTCTTGGAGAAAATGACACCCAAACATGGTTGAAACTCTACTTGAAAATATCTTGGAACTTGAATGACATTAATGCTTTATTTCACGTAAACTTCAACATCATTTACATTTATATTTCATCTATTTACATTTCATTTCACGTAAATTTGAACATTATTGCTTCATTTCACGTAAATTTCAACGTCATTTTCATTTACATTTACATTTCATTTCACTTAAATTTGAACATCATTTCCATTTGTATTTGCATTTCCTCATCTCTCACAGAAGCGCTCGGTCGCTCTCTCTCTCTCTCTCTCCAACATAAATGAAACATTATTTTTTGCTTTTTCTCGATCTTTCTTCTCCCTCCTATAAAGACATACGTCTATCTATATCTCTTGGTAATAGAACTTTTTCTTTCTCTCATTTTTATAATTGTTATCTGTATGATGACGATTTTTTAGTGGGAACCGTTTGTTAAGAACTTTGGTTTTTAGTTTTGTATTTCTCTCCTTTGTAATGCGAAACAAAAATCCTGTGTTTGTGAATCAGTGTAATTTTATGTTTACGCATAGATGTATTGCCTAGATCTGTAAGTTTTGTGAGGAAAGATGGTGATGTAAGGATTGTTATGCTCTTTTCAAAAAAGCCATCAATCTAGATTGGAGGCTGCATAGAGAAGTAAAATCGTCCATTAGTATAGAGGAGATTGCAGAATATTAATCAATATTACATAGAAAAGAAATTCTTAATTAACAAACTTTTATGGATTTAAATTTTCAATAACCTTAAAAATATTTGATTTTTCGTGGGAATCTGTGAGGATAATTGGATAACAGGTAAAGGAGCTTAGAAAAATGAAATTTGGCAGCTTGCTAGATAATCAGAAAAAAAAAAAAAAAAGAAGAGCTTGAGAATGAAAAGAAAATATGAGAAAAGACGAAAATAATGCTACCCTGTGTTTGGTCCCCTAAAAAACACCAAGGTCCACTTGTCTACTATTTTTTAAGGGCAAAGTTTCAATACAAGCAAGAATGAAAGCTCAAGAAAAAAATTCAAAAATAAATAATATTAACATAATGTTCAAAGAGAGTAACATGTACAAGGAACGAAGTTTTTGTAGCTTGCCCAATACGTCAGAGATTGGGCCATTTTGGTTGGTGAGCTTTTAAGAGAAGTTATCCAATGAATCCTTAATAAACAAAAGAAAGAAAAGCAAAAAGGGGAAAATAATTATTTATTGATAATATGTGAAAATATGTTGTATAAATAATATAGTGTCTCTAAGGGGAAAATTAGAAAGTGCCGACCCGAGGTTGTCCATTATTCTGGGCTAATACAAATAACTAAGTGGTTCTTCATCATTTCAATTATTACCGACTTATTATACTTACATTTATTGGAAGTTTAGTCCGCAATCTTAATATCCAATCCTGTTTCATTGATTTTCTCATCACCATTGATGAATTTCGTAATTTCTAGATTTTAGAACATTTCATTTTGCTGATTGTTTTCTTCATTTGGCTACATGTTTACTTTGCATTGCAGGGCTTTTCAAAGGTATAATATCATTCTGAATAATTATATTATTTAACACAATCTTATATTAAGTTATTTCTAATTGCTTTACAAGAAAGCAACAACAAAACACCATTTATCTGCTTCAATATTAAAGTTTTACTTATTACATAAGTGCTCTTTCATACTTCATGGAAGGGTTGACCTTCTAACTGGAGTGAAATACTTCTATTGCTTTTTCTATATATGAACTAGCTACTGGATAGAAACTAAAATCATGGAATCTATTTGCATCAAAAAAAGGTGTTGTAAGGCTATATAGTTTCCATTTGTACTAAGTTTTAATCAATGGTTTTCTGTTCCCATTTTTACATGGGATTGAAATAGTAAATGAGAAACGCAAGTTTGACCCTAACAACACCTAGATAGGGTGAATATGTGTATAATGCGAAATTTAAGACTATTATGAATTAAATAGCAACAAATCACTTTTAATTCTTATCTAGATGATTAATCAAGCACGTCAGTTTAGTCTTAAGTTTGAATACCGCAGTTTGTATAATCAATCAAAATAATGAAAGCAGTAAATCAAACACCGGAATGTTCACGGAGAAACCCAACTGAAAAAAAAACTCCGAGTATTTTGTTAGTCAATCCACTATAAATAAGTATAACAACTTACAGTCTACTAGACTAGACGACCCATACTATCTGATTCTTGACTACACTCTTTACAGTTCTCCATGGATCTCGTGCTCCCCTGCACAAATCCTCAGCTGCGTTGCTAAAGCTCTCTCTGGAATCTGCTCTCTTGCAGCACTCCAAGCCTTGTAAGTTCGTCTATCACCAGTGGATCACGAAGAACGACCCGTTCTTCACAAACATGAACTCCTATCAACTCTCTTAAATTTACAGAACTCTGACCAGATGTATATGAAATAATAGTTTGGTATTTGGATATTGGATCTGATGTTTTTCTCTCAAAAGATCTCACGCAAGATGAAGGTTGAAAGCAATAATGCGGATGATTCATTCTCTAGACTTTTTCTCTCAATATTCAATCTTAGAAAAACGTGTTGGTGAGTTCTGATATTTATAGGTAGGTCAATAAATGAATGGGCCGAGTAAAAAGCCTTGAAATCGAGAAATAAATTTTTTTCGGACAGCACAGTCGCTCGAGCGAGGGCCCAGCGACAGTTGAGCGACAGCATGTCGCTCGAGCGAAGGAGGGATGATGGTCTAGCGACAATGTTTCTGTTTTTGTAGCTCCAGCCAAGCCTTGGCGACAGTACATCAAATATTCACTCCGTTTTCCTCCTTGTTCCAAACTCGAAACCCTAGACCTACTAACTAACTTTTGAACAAATTGCACATTACTACTTGAACTTTTACATTCTATCAAATTAAGTCATTTTGTCCACAGAATTTGCCAATTACAAAATCAACTAAAAATCTAACAAACTTTCCCTTTGGCATTCTGTGACAAAACACTAATCTAAGTCAAGGTAGTAATCAAATGAAAGTTACAGACTCAAAAACAACGACACACCCTACAATTACAAACTGTTTTGAACGAACTCTGCAGTACTTGTTTTCTGAAATAGACAACTCAAATATTAGTGTAAAACTTGTGGAAAACAGGATCAATGATAATCATAGCTCAAACAGTTCAATTGTAAGTGTCATTTAAGTAATTGTAACTCATGAAGCATATTTTTCAGTTTTACATCACAAGCCAAATTAAGACATAGTATCAATACAACCCAACATACCAAAACGTAACACTGACACTAGCGAAACATCAAAAACTATATTTAGTGATACTGAAATTAAACAAATATGCATGTGCTTCCCCTAATTGCAAACTCTCAAAGTGTTTAAACAGAAGGTAAATGTATCTATGTCTCACCCCCAACGACCCCTCAAACATAAAATGTAAATCATAGAAATTTTATTTTATATATATCCAAAATATAATTACATCTTGAATTTTGATAAACAATACATCATGTAAGCACAAGATCAAAATCTAGATAAATATCTACAAACGACTCCCTATCAACCAAAAATACATATAGACTGCCCAAAAATACTACTCACCCCTTTTGGTCACACAATGACAAAGGAAAATCCTAAGAAGCACTGGCAGCATCATCAGTATCATCAGAATCCGTCCTCTCCTTGGAAGCATCCTCCCAAGGGTGACGAATCCATCGTAATCCACGCTGAATGTAGCCAACAACACCCCGCAGTGTAGTGAACTCAGTGGTATGGCGATCAACGGTGGCACGAAGTTGTGTAATCTCTGCCCGCTGTTCGATAAACACGATCATCTATCCCAAAAGAATGACTGAAAGGTCGATGGGAGCAGATGCAGATGGAGGAGGTACTGACTCAGAAGGAGGAGGAGCCGAAGAAAAAAAAGGAATATCAACGAACTGTGGAGTAGTAGAAAAAGAAAGAAAATTAGAAGGGACAAAAGAGATCGGGTCATTGATAAGATCAGCCGACACATTCGGATCAACCTGTTACTGTGCGAACTCAGAAGAAGCATGTGACCTACTCTGGGCGATGGTGGTATCGCCAATCGACGAGAAACCCATCGTGGAATCCCTTCAGGAAAGCTAGCTCTTAAGGCTGTGACTAACCTATATATAAGACAAGCATAAGGTAACCCAACCCGAGTCTCCGTGGTCCAGAATGTCCTCAAAATCTGCTGGCATAAGAAAAAAAGCAGATCAATAGAATCACCATACAGCATGGCATATAGGAACCGAGCTTTCTCCATAGATAATGAAGAATTATGAAAAACTGACTACAGATTTGTACACACAATGCGCAATAAGATCTGTCGGTAGTGGGCAGTGCGCACCGCACCTGGACCACCCTCCACCGATGTGTTAAGCACCGTGGAACGGACTAAAGTGTTCGAAGGAAGAGAATCGGGAGTTAGATATGGAAACAGGGGGTGGACGACTCTCGAAATATGAATAAGGCTAGAAGTGATGTCCGGAGTAATCTTAACTACCGGACCTCGAAGAAAAACCTTAAAAAAAGAACCACTAACATCATGGATATTAGCGTAAAACTCCTGAACTAACAGACTATGAGGAGGTGTCAACTCAACTAAAAGCGGCTTCCAACCTTGGGAAGTGAAAATAGCGACGAGGTCCAAAAATAGGTCAGACATGATGACCTCACGATTTAAAAGTATGGGGCGTAATGAGAACTGACCCAAAAACATCTTGGGCTACTACAGAAATGAACCTAGTTCTACTAAACGAGATCGAAGTACTAGGAGTAGACGGAATAGTGCGTGCTCTCTTGGGCGGCATCTGAAAGAATTGAATCAAACTTATTAAAACCTCAAAATAAGACAAATAAACTCATGATATGCATGGCATGCATGAATGTACGCAAAACGAGGTAAGAAAAATGACATGCAACATACCCTATCGTAAATGCATGGCGACATGCAACAATGTCTAGACGTAAGTGACGTGAAGACATGACACATGCCGCGATGTCTAGACGCAAGGATGTGACGTCATGACCTGGTGTCATGACGTCACCATGCAACACCAGACCAAGAACACAAACCTACTCCAACTAGTTGCACACTCCCAACAAAAGTACTCCCATAATAAAAAACCCGGCACCATCTAACTTCAAAAACTCCTCTTCACTTGACAAAACACCAAAGCATCCCAATGTCACTTAATCAAGGTCGAACAACCTCCTCGACTTGAACAAAAAGGCACCAAAGGGAACATCCCAACGACCACAACACAATTCAACACTCATCAACATACAACACGTTCAATCAACTCAATGAACATTAATTCTTAATGAGAAATGCCAAAAGTATGCCAAAAACCTCTAAGAACCTCAATGTGTGGAGCAAAAACTTGTAAAATTGATGATAACCTAGCACAAAGTTCTAAAGATGTAGTGCAATGTCTAATGCATACTCAAGAATGCCCAAATAATGTGAAAATTCGATGAAAATTGCAAATATAGCAAAAATCCAAGAGTTTTGAGTTTTACCTTTGAAGGTCAAGGATTAGGTGAATAATCATGTTCAATGAAGTGTTTGTAGTGTGAATAGAGTGGGTAAGGCACCAATTTTGTGTGGGATATGAGAAATTCGAAGAAATCAAGTGAAAGAAATGGAAAAAATGCGAGAAAAATCTTGAAAAATGACCTTTTTCATTCAAAACGACGGTCTTCGCTCGAGCGAACCTCTAGCGATAAGCGAGCGAGGCAGCTTCTGCTGCTGTCACTCGAACGTGTTCCAGCGATAAGCTGGCGACACATCAATGGACAAAAATAGCATAAAAAATTCAGAAAATAGCATTTAAAAAAAAATAGATAATACATTAATTAAAACAACTCAAGCTCTCGATACTTCGATAATTAAAAACAAGCATGGAATCACAAGTCGGGTAATATCAAAAAGATATTTCCACGTACTGAGTTAAGTTCAAGATGTAGTAAGGTGTATAAATGACTTATGCGTGCAATGTACCACTATTTTCTCGTGAAAATGACTCAAAGCCTTAAATTTGTGAAAAATGACATGCAAACATCACTATTAAATAAGTATTATCCCTACAGATGAAAGTCAAACTCGAATAAATTTTAGAACCTAAAAAACGAGCTCAATTAAATGATACTTTTTCTTTGCTCCCCTTGAATATAAGCATATAACATTTTTACCGATTTTCTCGTGAATAATATCTTATGTGCAGATCCGTGTCCCTTAAGCGACTAACATGACCCCTGTAAAGAGCTTTAAGGCAGTTAACCCAAGTCAAATGACTACATCCACCAGGTTACGAAGAACCCCGCAGGCTTAATTACTCAAGGTAGGTAGGCTTCGAACACAAGTATAAGATGTACCAATTTGATATACACACATTTTTTTATTTAAATAATGCAGCAATGCATGTAGACTATCATGAGCTAAAGTTATCTAAATGTAAGTCAATTCATGTTCAAGGTCATCCTATTAACACGTGATTGCTATCCCAAATCTAACACCCGCAATTCAGACTAAATCACAAGATCATAGTGTGTGCAGTGCAGATGATTATATGACGACACATGTACTCAATATTCTACATTAAATCGAACCAAGCAATGAAAATAATAGTGTAACATAGATAAATGCTTACTTGGTTACAAATGGCATGTTTAAAATCATAATGATGTGTTGTTTGCCAAAAAGAAAATATTTTTGTAATTTTTTCAATTTTTTTGTTTTGTTTTTGAAACCAATATTTAAAACAAATAAATGAAAAAAAAAAAAAGAAAATGACATAAAAATAAATGTGATGCATGCATGAATGAATGAGTAAACACAATGACCTGCACATGCATGTAATTAAATGCCAAATCAGGGTGAAATTTAAATGCCCTTATTGTGAAGAGCACGACCATTTCACGACCTTCGAGGTCCTTTCTTTTAACCCAAACTTTTTTAGAAGTAAAAGTTAATTGAGTTAACCGAGTCATCATCTCAAGTAAGTGGCTAACTTGATTGGCAAGAAAGTTAACCTTGCTAGTGAAATCCTAATTCTTACTTCTGGTCACACGGTTAGGACACCTAGGTCTAGTGTTTCCTAATGCACCATAGTGGTGGCAAGTGGGAATGAACCTAGGTTCATATTTGCTCGGTGGTTGTTGCCGAAAAGTAGGACGACTGACCTCACGCTGTTTGGTAGATCTCGATCATGTGGCATGCTTACCTTTGGGTTTAGGATAAGCAACCTCACGAGCTTTGTTGGTGGCAGGAACGAACGTGGTCCTGGACGTGCTAGCAGTAGCATCATGGTTATCAATATAACCCAGACCATGCCTATTTCCAACATGCTTGTTCATTCCGAACAGAGTATCAAGCTTCAGTGAGCCACCATAGATGACTGGAGTTGAGCATTAAATTTATCAAGATCCGTAGTTAATAATTTAACTTTAATTTTCAAGTTTTTATTAACCAGCTTCAACTCACTAACTTTTCTAGTCGAGTCCTGAAGGTCATTCAATGGTTTTTCACGTTCAAGTTCAAGCTCGTTCACCTTTTTCAAAACGACTTTATTGACCTTCTTAATTTTGAGACTCTCCTCAAACAATTCACGATAAGATTCATGAATATCAGTCTCATCATCAGTCTCTTCTTCAGACTTTTCACTCTCATCCTCCTTTTCAGCCTTTTCAATCTCACGGTCAGATTCGATTGTAGCAATTGAGGTGAAGGCCATGAATTTTTGTTCATCCTCACCATCGATGTCTCATTCTGAGAGTTGGAATTTGACTCATCTTCACTCATGGTCAAGGCTAAAGCCCTATGACGTTCTTTACCTGAACTCTTCTTCAAATTAGGACATTCACTCCTAATGTGACCAAACTCCTTGCACTCGTGGCATTGGACAGATTGAAATTTCTTAACGAGAGTCCTAGAGGTATTTTTCTCACGTCTACCTCTCGAGAGTTTACTAGGAAAATCACTATTTCGCTCCTGAGACTTTCTCCTATTCTTCATCACCTTCTAAATTTTTTTAACGAAATATGCAATTTGGTCGTCCTTAAGAGTTTCTATGTCAGTGGACTCGCTCTCATGTTCTCTAACAGTGTTCATGGCGATGGGTTTAACCTTTTTGGGGTGTGAGACACTGAGTTCATAAGTTTGAAGTTATCCTACGAGTTCTTCAATTTTATCCTCATCCAAGTGTTTACTCTCTTATATAGCAGTGACCTTAGGTCTAAACCACTCAGACAATGATCTAAGGACTTTCCTAACGATTCTGGTCTCAGGGATAAGCTCGAATTGACAATGTCATTGAGTTTAGCATAGAAACTATCAAATGTCTCATCATCAGTCATCTTTATCTCTTGAAACTTAGTGTTTAACATCTGCAGTTTTGAGTCCTTAACAGTTTTAGTTCCCTCGTGTGTGGTTTCTAGAATATCCCAAACTTCCTTAGCAGTTTCACACATCGATAGACATCTAAACTCTTCAGCAGACACAGTCATGAACATGGAATGAAGGCCTTTACTGTTCCAATTACACTCATCCAAATTATCTTTGGTCCACATTAAGATATCAGTGGGTATAACTACATCAGCAACAGTTATTGTAGAAAGAGTTCACTCATTTTGCACACTTATCCAAATACGCTAATCTAAAGCCTTAAGAAAAGCTTTCATTCGAACTTTCCAGTAAGCATAATTGCTTCCGTCAAAAAATGGAGGTATGGACAAAGAATGACTCATCTAGACTTAACAAATAAGGGCCAAGAATCGATTTAAAGCTTTGATACCAATTGAGAAATGCAAGTTCGACCCTAACAACACTTATATGGGGTGAATAGGTGTATAATGCGGAATTAAAAACTATTATGAATTAAATAGCAACAAGTCACTATTAATTCTTATTTAGATGATTAATCAAGCACATCCGTTTAGTCCTAAGTTTGAATACCGCAGTTTGTATAATAATCAAAATAATGAAAGTAGTAAATCAAACACCGGGATTTTCATGGAGAAACCCAACTGGAAAAAACTCCGGGCACTGTGCCAATCAATCCATTATAAACGAATATGACAACATACAGTCTACCAAACTAGACGACCCGTATTATCTGATTTCCCGACTGCACTCCTTACAACTATCCGTGGATCCTGTGCTCCCCTGCACAAATCCTCAACTGTGTTGCCAAAGCTTTCCGTGGAATCTGCTCCCCTGCAGCACTCCAATCTTTGTGAATATGTCTATTACCAGTGGATCACGAAGAACGACCCCTTCTTGATATTTGAGGATTTGACATATTAAAATTTCACCTTCAATTTACTTTTTTGAAATTTTTTTTTGTCTTACCTTATTTTCTCATACTCTTTGTTTTGAAGCAAAATATCACTTGAAAAATTTCATTGTTATCTCCAACAGAGCACATTGAATCACTTGTAACATAGAAATTTGATTTTTCGAATAATTTCTATACCAATTACGAGTTGGAAGAAGTAGTGGGTAGAGGCTATTTCGGGTTTACTTGTAGTGAATGGGTAAAATCGTTTATAAAATCCTTTGAATATCCACCAAATGTGGATAAGGTACATGATATCTATTGAAAGTCTTGATTTCTTTTAAAGACGTTTAAAGTTATTATTTTCAATTCTTGTGAATCTCTGTGAAATCATTAGTAGCCCTGCATTTCGCTCAGATAAGATATGATTGAAATTGACAAAAATTGAGTTTGTTCATTGCAATGTTGTAATTCTCAATCAGAAATGAGACATAAAGTTCGACCTCCAAAATCAGAACATGAACAAAAAGTTAAAGGATTACGTATTTCATCCCAAAATTGCTTTTATCATACTAAAACATCATTTTAAACACATTGTTTATTAAGGAGCTAAATATGTTCTTGTATAAAGTAGTTGCAAGGAGTCTATGGAAGAAAATATTCATTCGCAAAATTGTGGGCAATATGTTAGATCATCCGGTCGAAGTAGGTTCTTATTCTTGAATAAGGAGATTACCTGCATTCCAACCACTTCTGCTGTATATCTATAGTTTATTGATTCTGTTGATTCGCCTGTAGTTTTTTTTTCTTTTAATTTTATGTTACAAGTTGAGATGTATCAATTTTAAATTATATTCTTGTTATTTACTTTTTCATTTTTATTTTCATTTCTAATATTAGTTCTTCTTTGAAAGGTAAAGGTTTAGAGAGTTCAATGGTAACTGAATTTCGTAGTAAGCGAGCACGAAAGATTAATAATTTAACAGAAAATACATGCGATGAACAAACGAAAGAAAAAAAGAGTCAAAACTAGAAAACAATTTGGCGAGAATCGTACTATAATATTTCATTTTATTACTCTTTGTTTTGTTATATTTGTTATGGTAAATTTGGTTGAAAAAAATGTAATATTAATATATATTTGAATATTAAATATTTGGGATGCTTTATTTTTCCTTATTAGGGTGTTCAAATATGCGGCACTATGATGATATTCTTTTCTCAAAACCTTTTGTGCTACCTGAAACAACTGTGTGTGATCATTGTGGTCCTATGAAATTTTTTAGAGAAATCAAGGGATTTTGCTGTTTAAATGGACAAAATCTTTCAAAAACAAATGATGTGCTGTAGAATTATATATGTTGTTTACTTCAAATTTTGAAAAATCTTTAAACTTTCGAAAAATTGTGCAGAGCTATAATTTTAATTTCTCTATAACATCATTCGGTGTGAATTATGATAAAAATTTATGCACAAAATATAACGGTATTTATACCTTTAGAATTCAGGGTCAGATATACCATTTTATAAATGAAATTATTCCAATAAACAATCGTGCTTCTCATTTGCAACTTTATTTTTTCGATACTGATAATGAAGTGCAAAATAGATTAAATCTTAGTGAATGGTTAGTTGAACATCTTGTTGTTAAATTGATGAAAATTTTAGAGAATAATCCTTACACAGTTTTTTTTCAAAGTTTGGGAACTATTCCTAATTTAGAAAATCATTCTATTCGATTTTGATGTAATCCAAGTACTGATCAAAGAATATTTAATACACCCAATGTTTCACAAGTTGCTGCTATTTGGGTTGATCATGATGACTATGATGATGTTTATATTCGTGATATTGTAGTTCATTGTAAAGATGGAAATAACAATAGAATACAATATTATTATGGATTTTATGATCCACTTCAATACCCACTTTTATTTTCCTTATGGTGAAACAGGTTGGCACCAATGTATTCAGCGAATTAATATGGACAAATTATAGTAACTATTGTTTATTATATTCATATTCATATTTTTATCATTTATCTTTTATTTATTTATAGCACTTTAAGGATAAACTTTAGTTTAAATTCTTTTTTAGATTCAAAGGCTTATTCTTGTTTATATTCTGTATGAAATGATGAAACTCGTCAATAAAGGGGGATCAATTTTTGTAAATGGAGTGGAGATTTAAATGGTATAATTTAAAGTGTGCTTGAATATTTATTACTTGAAACAATTTAATGTTGTTTTTGTCATTGTTCAATTGTGGAATTACAAAAATAACAACGATTATCATGCAACGCACGATCCACACTAATATTTATAAAATCCCATTTCCGTTTATTACAAAATTCTGGGATAACTTTCGACCAGCCAACACAAAGCATAATTCTGAAAATCAGTTACGTTCTCTAGTCAACAAGTGTACAATTTTATAGGGGGCTCCTATTGCTCGGAGAGTAGGCTTATTCCAGTTAATCCCTACAAGTTGGTGGTGGGTGCAAATATTTTAAATTAGAGGGACTCAATCAAACTTACAAAAAGTTGATAAAATATTGAAGCATTTGACGTCTGTAAAACAAATTACATAAACATAATCACTATGCAACATAAACCCAGTCAAATACACAAAAATAACCACAAATGAGCTATTAAAAAAGCAATTTGAGTTGTCCATTCTCAACTATACCTGGGCAACAGACTCGTATTCAAACTTTAAATTAAATGATTGGAACTTTAAATTTGTTGATATCAGTTAAGAACATATCAATACATATATTTTTGTTTGTCATTTTCACCTTCTCATCAAGCTCTTCCACACATTGTTTCCACCAACTAATCATAATGAAAGGAAATTTAGCTTCAATCTACGTTGATGACTTAGCTTAGGAATGGAGAAATTAACTTCTTGCTCATTAATAATCAAAGTTTGATAAGCAAAATATATAATTTACAAAAGCAATATTTCGATGCTCCTAATCTTAAGTTCAAAACTTGTGTACTAGGTAATTAATTGTGCTTCAATAGCTCCTATTATTTTTTTCTCATTTGAATATGTACTTCTTACATCTATTTTCCTTCTCATAATTATGAAACAAATCACATAAACAACTCAATCCAATTGAATTTGAGGCTTGAAAAAAAATAAATCCAAATTTTGGAAACTTTGTGGGTCAAGTGCCCCACTATGCCCCATAGTGTGTCCGCCACTGCTACCAATTACTAAGGTGTTGATGTCATGTGTCCTTCATATGCGTTCATATGCGTAGATAGGCTCCAAATCACAGAGATCCTAAAAAAAAATAAAAATTTGTTTCTAATAGATTGAGTAAACTTATGAGATAAATAATAAGAAATAACTAGTTCAAAGATATAACTCTACAGTACCTCAATCTGTAAGTCCTAGGATTAGGTGCATGTTTGGCTAAGTTTAAAAGATTTACTCATAAATAAATAGTAAGTTTCAATGACTTTTTTTTGGAAAAGTAAGGAAATAGTTACTTTCAAAATAAACAACTATTTTTACTTGAGAAAAAAACAACTTACCTAAATATTCTTTAAAAACAAAAAAGTTACTTCCCTCATTTTAAGTTTAACGAAATATGATCAAGGTGCGGTCACCCCGTGACTATAAATAATGTGAAAATTTTGAAAATATTCTTAACTAGCCTTTGTCACCAGAAAGTCAGCTAAGATACCACTGCCACAAAGAAATTCCTTCTCCATAGGCAGGGGCGGAGCTAAAAAAATACATTACGCTAGGCTGAAATTTAATTATTTTTTTTTCAATGAATTTATACCATTAAAGATACTCCAAACCACACAGTAAAACAAAAAACGGACCCAAGATCGGGCAAAATCATACTTGGTTCACTAATTATGAAAAAACCGCGCCAAAACCCATTAAACCAACCGGTTCAACCGTAAACCGGTGAACTGGTCGCGATTTGGTGGTTTTCCCGATTTTTTTTTTTCTTTTTTTAGTTTAAAAAATTTTAATTTCATAAATGGACCTCATAAATTACAATTCAAAGTTCCATAGAAAAATATTGGATGACGTGCTAATTTTTGGATACACTTCTCTCAAATGGTTTATTAATTTTCAATGTGAGATAATGCCTTTA